>FQSS02000799.1:49219-85334 GCA_900128795.2 Malbranchea cinnamomea | reverse complement strand
TTCTTCTGCCTGTCTCCGCAATTCGGCTTCCCGCAAGAACAGAGCTTTATAGTCTGGTGAACTGTCACCCGCCATCAATACCCTGCAATGACAATCGAAGGCAAGGTAAGAGGGAATTTGATGTTGAAATCGATGCTCTCCAAGATCTGAGTCCTTCGAAAGACTTCAATGGAACATAGAAGTTAAGACGATCATGCAGTGCATCAGCAACCCGAGAAAACATTTCAACAACGCGGACACGATGGGGGGAATCTAAGAGAAAGAGAAGGAAAACAGATCAGCCATTTTTAATTAACACGCCCGTTCAATGTTTAGGGAAGCAGCGGGCCTGTTCAGCTTATCGAAAGATTGAAGGAAACACATGTACTCACGGGTCAGCAATAATAGGGATTGCAGAATGGGCAAGTTCAGCCAAAATCGCGTGAAACTGCACTTGAGATTCTGATGTTCAACTGAACAATTCAATGCAGGGTGCTTTGTCAATAGAGCCTTAGGCGCTTAGAGTGAGTGAGTGATATTTTGGAGGTAGTCCTGGCCTAGTGCCAAGACGCTTTCGCTAATCCGGCCTAGCTCGGTCATGTGACCCACGTAGAAAAACAACTAGGTCCGCTCACTGTAAACCTTGGCAGTGCCGAGATGAATTGGGACTTTGAGGAAAACTCCACAACGGGAGATAGAATTCAACTAAAACTAATACTATTCTAAGAGAGAATTTCTATATATGAGATAGAGAGAAAAAGAGAAGGAGAAAAGAATAGAGAAACAACAGGGGAGATATAGATTGCAAGGCGGTAGAGAGTGGCAGAACAAACTAGGAGGGGAAAACCTTGTTTTGCAGAAGGAAAGCCTGTTTCGCACGTCTGCCCTCTGAGAAAAGGCTTCAGCCGCACTACAAGATAGAACTAATATAGCGAGAAAATAAAAGGGTAGAAAATAAGCCTATAAAGGAAATAGAGACTCAACGTTTTTGGAGAGAAGGTCGAATGGTGTGATCTGGCTCCAGGAAATGAAAGGCGTCAGCAAGGTAACTGTTGGCGGCACGGTCAGCGGCATAGTTTTTAGGCAGGACATTTTACCACCAAGCCTTTCCACTTGTAGTATAGCTTCATCCTAGCCCACCAGCAGATAACGATGATTTTGGTTGTTTATTCGAGGGTTTGAAGACTTCCGGACAGTGGCGCTTACCGATACACATGTTCTCCACGCGCAGCAGATTGTCGACGCGCTGGCGGACCTCCGAGAAGCTGCGCTCGTGTCAGCAATCGCTCAGTTCTTCAACTTGAGAATATGTTAGCATATATTTGTTTTCCCTTTCCTTATTTGGTTAGCTCTCCGTGCAGAATTTTCTCGCTTCACATCTATCAAAGATCACACTTTTGTACAGAGATTTTATGTAGAAGAATAATAGATCAATCTGAGATTTCGGATACTTTTCTGAACGTCTAGTTCCACAGAATACCAACCTCTTCACTTGGAGCATGGCTCTAAAAAAGGGCCCCCCAAAATCATTGCAGTGAGAATAAACTTTTTGACCAGGCACTCTCTAACAACGAACACAACAACTGAGGAAATCGGATGAGGAAATCTGCTTGTTTGAGGTGCAGGGCTTCGGGGCCGTCAAAGCTGTCCATTGAGGCATGGGATGGACAGGGCCCAACGTCGTCGTGAAACAACTCGTCAGGATCCCTTGCAGGCCCACGGTTCTGGGCCTTGAGAGAGTCCGAGAAAGGAAGATTCTGCAAGACGTAAAAGCTGGCCACCTCGTGCTTCATCGCCTGCAACATCAAGTTAGTGGTTGGTATGCGACGACCTGGGGGCTGACGGGCGCTTAGAGACACCCCATTCGGTCTCTCTTGACAGGTACCACAACTGTGCTATGGAACTTATTTTCCGACATTCCCTTTGATTGACTGCGCTTGGACCTACGGGTTACAAATCCGCTTGGGTGATCAGAGCTCTCCGATGTCCCCATTGGGCGACCCGGCGCATTCTCACATCATCCTCAAACAACGATCCTGACTGACTTGAGTGTCGTTACGATCGAAGGACAGTATCGCGCCTATAAGCCCTTTTTGTTTTGGAAGCAACAAAACCGTACCTGTCGATCTAGAATCCTGAAGAGTCTTGCTGTCAGGTACTATTTAAACGGACAAGATGGTCGCCTTGCCTTCAGTTTTCTCCTTCTTCCGCAGGCAAAGCACTGTTCGGAAGTTTTCCTTGATTTCCTCTCCCGCGTTGTCTTGTCTTTTCATTTCTTATCCTTTTATTTCGGGTCATTTCCTTCTTCACTCTGGTATCCCAGGTTCATTGCACTCCAGGAAACATTCTTTGTATTTCTGTTTCGCTGTTCGTGCATTTTCCATTCCCTCTTGACAAGGCCGATTGGACCCTTTTATTTATTCCTTTTTTCCTGATTATCCGTTAACCTCTCTCTATCTGCAGCGTTTCCTACGTTGAAAGAATCAATTACAGTTAGAGCAGTTATCATGATGGCTGGTCCAAATCATGGAGCTCTTGGAATGGCCTTCAAGGCTGCCCGTGTTCTTCAGGCTGTTTGCATGATTGCCATCGTTGGAATGACAGCAAACTTCATTGCTCAGATGGTGTCGAGCGGTGCCTCTCCACCGGATGTGCTTGTGGCCACGTTGAGTGTGGTAAGTACACTCGAGGTTCTGTTCGGGCCGGATATTTGACGGACACCGTGAATTAACTTGGTGCACGTCCACACGCTTTAGGTCTGCATCGCAGTTCTCTACTGTGCCGTTACCTTTATTCTTTATATGGACAATCTTCTCCCGTTCCTCGTGATCACTGGACTAGACTCCCTACACCTGATCGCAGTCATCGTCGTAGCCGTTGTCGTGGGAAAACCACTGTCCTACCTCAACTGCAGTGTTATCGGAGAGATTACTGGGGATTCCGTCTCCGCGTACAGTTTCACATCCGCACTGGGAAACAGCCTGGCCAAGGATGGTGGGAAGATTAGCTACGCAAACTGGATCGGGGCGTCAAAGGCCAACTGTCTCGAAATGAAGGCTATCTGGGGCTTGACCATCGCGCTCTGGTAAGTCTTCCCGGTAGTCGACCCTGAAAAAACGTATCTTCAGGAACCGAGTTCACAATTCTCTAGCATTCTGTTCGCCCTCTCTGCCACGTGCACCGCTTGCCTCTGGCGCAAAGAGAGATCCGCTCTCCCCAAGAATTTCAACGAGGCCTAAGAGGATCTCCAGCGTCCAGCGAGTATCTGGGGTCTCACAGAGAATGGATGCAGACATTGTGTCTTTGTCTTGCCGAGTCCCTTGCTGAATATTTCAAGCTGTTCCTGATCCGACTTTCCCTGATTTGAATTTTGAACAGGTTGAAACTGATTAATGGGCTAGTGCTTTGTGTGCTTCTGAATATCGTAGATATCTGGGTGGTTGTCTGTGATTTGTCCTCTTGTATTTTGGCTTGTTCAAGTTTCCTTTTCTTTTACTGCCATCGTCCATCACCTCCATTTATCCAAGTTGTTTCCTCGTCTTTTCGCGTCTTCCCCCTGTCACTTTGTTCAGTCTAACCATAATAATTGAACATCAACATTAGAACAGTTGGCAGCCGCAGAAGCCTTACCCTGAATGCCAGGGGTTAGCTGTACCGGCACAACTTGTCGGCATAGTCTTGTTACGTTGATGCATCCAAACTATATCTATGTTTATTGTCTATTGCTGATGTTGTTAATTCAAAAGTTAATATCTAATGATCTTCAGCAGTTTAATTATATCACTTTAAATAATTTTTTTTTTTATCCTGAGGGACCTCTCCGCAGGTGCCAAGAGTGGACTGCTGAGGATAGAAGCGCTGACCAACGTCAAGTACTGCAGCAGCCATGATTATACTGAGGCTACTGGAGTGGAACTGCGATTTGACTGAAAGTTATCCGATAACATGAATATCTGGCTGGTGCTTGGGGTTCTAAAGCAGGAGGAACAGGTAGGACCAAGATCAGTTAGTATCAATTGGATGAGATTTTGGTTGTGTTTCGTCTGTCCAAGTGACTTTCTCGGTTCACTGACCAGCTAGATTGCTTGTACTTTCGTGGTGAGGACATGTCAGCTGCTTGATCCGTCGGGCCATTTCTTTCTGGGTGATCGTTCTAGAGCGTGGAGTGCTTGACATGAACAAGACATCGAGAGAGATGGCCCGAGCCTGCTGCAACAGGAATTGGGAGAAAAAAAAACATAATGACCTGATGCACATCTCTGGACCTGCAAGCTTCATCGTCGTCCATCACTTCAGTATCTCGCGTAAACCTTCCGTCTCAATGGCGCGGAGCACATGTGTGCTCGTTTTTCCTCTCACTCGTCTATGCCATTCATTCACTCGGCTGATCGACTCGAACGGAATGAACGCGTTCTCCAAATATATTATAGTGTAGTTAATTGATGTGAGGCTAGTTAACCGGCTGCGTGATTTTCGAACTTTCTTGAAAATGTCTGGCCAGTGAGGCAGAATTGGGTCTAAGCTTTCAAGACACATTTCAAACTTCCGAATAGTGCTGCGTTCGTCGATTGATCAACTGCCTTCACGTCAGCCAAGCCGGGAGTGCAAGCTGAATATCAAATTTTTTCTTCTACCAGCTTCTGTTGCTTCCAGTTGACACTTTGACTGATCGACTTGGGCAAGAAACCGAGCCCTCTCGGTGCCGACTTGAAGCCATGCTTGTCTTTCATCTCCTTAAGGGGTATCGGACGCCGGAGTTCGTAGACAGTGACCAGCTCATAGGCAGAGTCATAGCCATCCCAGTCCTTGTGCCTATTGTTGAATTCGGCATTGCCCAGACCATCTTCATCCAGAGGAAGATCGCCGGGATTCCGTGTTCGTGCAGGAAGAGTCTCGCACACGTGGGTGATGCTCGAGTGCGGAGCGGTCCGATAAAACCAGATTCTTTCAACGTTAGGTTTGAGGCAATATTTCCTGAACTCATATTTCTTCTTTCCTTCAGTAATCTGGGTCATGTAGGGGTCTTGCATTGGTAAGATGACATCACTAGGAGTGAGGCATCCGCCCGACGCCTTTTTCGCGCGTGGCATCAGGAAATCGTATCGGACAGGTGGGGCAAAAGTCGGCGTGCAATGATAAGGATCTATTAGAGAAAAGAGACCTGTGAAGATAGCAGGTCGTGCTGGTGAGGAAAAGGTTGAGGCGAGGGAGTGTGGAATGGTGAGGACTTCACAGCGTGCTTGTGGAGGAGACGCGCCGTCGCGTCGGGCCGAGCCGAAAGTACCATAGTAAGCCATCCCTTGTTTCCTGCAGGCTCTCTCTCAGACACCATCGTAGCGTTGTTCGAGCGTCCCTGTGACTCCTTGATCAATTTGCTCTGGGAGGAGGGCAGTGTTCGGGATGCCTGATGCAGCAAGAGTTGCTCCTAGCAAATTTGCATATCTTGATTTAGAAACCCTATAAGTTTAGCAATCCCACTCCCAAATCTCTCTCTCTCTCTTCCTTCCCTTCCGTTTCAGTGAATTGAAATTGAGGCATCAAGCCATAACGACCATTTCCAGCACCCGAATCCAAACCCAATGGCAGACCAGCAGATATTGCCAATTGCCTATGATATGACCTCCCATCACGTCTTGGGTGGAGGCTCTTATGTCTTCAAAAGCGACTTTCCCGGTTATGATTTATCTGAGGTCATTACTCCCCCACCCAAAAGCACATTGTGATGAGGTCAGTTGCAATTGAAATGACCTTTTCATCTGGTTGAAACCCTTGCCACAACAAAGCGTTTTGAGGAAAACTAGTTGAAGAGGGACTTGGGAACAGAAGAGGTACCTCAATCATCCTCATTGAACTCGACTTCTTGTAGTGTTGATGACTGATTGAGATATCAGAAGACGAACGACCAACATCACTGGATTCTATAACCCTCATTAAAATACCAAGTGAGAACCAGGGGTGCCTCGTTTGGTCAATGCTGTTGTCAATAACAAGGCTCACCTCCAGGGGTATGCAGAAGGGGGAACTGCCAACAATGTTGACTCGGTTGGTATAAATAACACTTTTGAACTCATGGCTCAGAGATTTCAGACCATCCAATACACTCATGAGCACACCAACATGGATCGTGTTAGACATGGCGGAAAGATGACACTCTCAACTCAGAGAATTTCATATATCGGAACGACAGCCGGGGAACCCGATCACAGATGGCATCGAAAGCGAGGACGAACGAAGCGAGTGACTAGTGTTAAGCGACAGAGGGCGATGGAAAGGGCCTGCTAAATCGGAGGCTTCCTATCCCGCTGATTATCGAAGAGTCGAGAATGATATTTATTAAAGCCTTCTCTTCAGTAGTCGTTGTTTTTGTCATGAGATCGTGACACAGAGGGCAACCAAATCACTTTGCACGCAGTCTACGTCAATGTGATAGGCCTACACTAGGTATGAGTATCTGGAGCAGACTGGTGGACAAAATGGACAAGGGGCATCGTCTGTCCTTCCTTATGGCCAAAAAAATTGCATCGTACGTCGTATCTATCACGCGCAGAGCATGTCCTATCGTGTCTTGTATACACAGGGTTTGAGCACCTTGCTTTCCTCCTCGGGGGTCAGCCCGGACCCGCCGTCATCACTCTCCAGAAACCTCTTGCCAACTTTCAGGCCATTGCTCTTCGTCGCATACTTGCCTCTCGTTGGAGGCATATTCCGCGTCTTCACAAACTCCATCTTGACGAACATCTTGTTCGACTTGTCCACAGACTCCTGCTTCAGCACGAAGCCCCTTGTCCGGAGCACTTCCACAAAGGCCGAGATATCGGTCTCGTCCCCGTCGCTGGGAACGCGGACGTCTTCGGCAAATATTTCCTCCTCGTTGAGGTCATCCGCCGCATCATCGTCGGCCGGATTCTTCCGCTTCTTGTTCTTGTTCTTCTTCTTCTTCCCGGCTGCGGCGGGCGGTTTCGCCGTCCGGGGGACCTTGCCAAACCTGCTCTTCACCTCGCTGATCCAGCACTCTCCCTTTCCATCGCCCCTGAGCACTCTCCATGCCTCCTCGACGAACGAGACCCAGTTCGTTCCCATCAGGCTCAGACAAAAGATGGCCACATCGACACTCCCGTCTTCGACCGGGAGGTTCGCGATATCCGCCTTGGTCACGAGAGGATCGGTCGCACACAGGTCGAAGCTCAGTAGTTTCAGATTGAGGGATTTGGACAGCGGCATGAGCGCCTTTGCAAAGCGAGCATCCCCACAGCCCAAGTCGGCAATGGTGCATGTGCCATGCGGGCGGCGGGGCAGAGGAACCAACGCAGGATTGGACTTGTCATGCTTCGCATTCTGCTTCAGTGCGCCTCGGGACTTGACGGCCTGGATATAGGAGTCGACGGGGTTCGACGGCCAGGATTCCTTGACCTGTTGAGAGAAACCGGCGTGGTACTCGTGGAATAGCTCGGGATTCGCATTGAACAGTTCCATTGCGCGGTCCGAAGGGGTGGTGTAGAGGGTTTCGTTGAGATGCCGGAATCGTGCGGAGAGAAGCTTCTGACGCATCGCTTTCTGGAGGGGTGTAAGAGCCGTTGTAGAGGAGGGAGGAGGAGGAGGTAGAGCTTCAGGAAGGGCAGCTGTCGCGGCGTCAGCGGTGCTCGAGTCCTTTCTGTCATCTTGCTTCGATTCTTTTTGCTCCTTCTTTTTCTTCTTCTTCTTGTTGTTGTTGGTCTTCTGAAGCTTTTCCGCTGGGTTCGGAGTATCGTTGCTGTCTTTTGTCTCAGTTGGATCACGGTCCTTGGCCTTCAGTCCCGTGTTCGCTGTGCCATCGTTGTCGTCTTTCTCCGTCTTCCTCCGTTTATTGGCATTATTCTCCCTCTGCGCGGCTGTTGACGAGCCGGCATTGCCCTCGATATGCTTCTTCCACATTTCATCCAAATTCGACTTTGTAATCTTCACAGCATTCTTGTCCTTTCCCCTCTTCCGTTTCTTCCCTTTCTTCTCCGCTCCATCTTCATTCTGCTTGTCCTGGGTTTCATGAGATTTGGCAGTAGTTGGCTGCTCCTGCGCTTTCAATTCGGCCGCGGAGACGGACCATCCCGGGACGGCGAACATTTTGCCAGCGAGTCTGTACCTGATCGCGACAATCTGGCCGGATGCACAGCTACTCTGTGGTCATCGTATCTCGCGGTGATCAGATTACCGGCGGCAGGGCCAAACTGAATTTTCCACAGCTGTTTGACTCTCCGAAGCTATGTAGTCACGTGACAAGGACCTCGACCGCAGCTTGCAAGTCTGGAGGACGAAGTCGTTGTAATAACAAATGGGCTTGCCTAACAGAGTGGTGAGATTAGGGGTCTGTGTGTTTTTACTATGCCAGGGTTTGCGATTTTTTTTTTTTTTTTGCAGAGGTGGCTTTGGGTTGGTTGATCGCACTCCAAACCGCTTCTCTCTACTATGTACTACGATCGCAAAGTCATCCTGTCCATACTACTAGTCCCAATGCCCATCACATCGAACGCTCCTATCTGTGGTTCATAATGGCTGATGCAGAGCTGCAGAGGCTACGTCAGCTCTTGGAATAGGAGCAAAAGCGTCGACGCGATGGGGAGCGACGTCTTGAAGAGTCAGAACAAGGTCGACGGCCGGCAGAGGAAAAGACGCGACGCTCAACACCCTGAATACCTCGATGCATGCCACACTCACCTCTTCCTTGGCCTTGTCCCAGGGCAGGGCCGACAATGCTGATGGCAAGCTCCGCCCTGACCGCATCCAGGAATGGATTCAATACGCCGACGAACAGACAGCAATCTGGCATCAGCTGGTCAATGAAGAGAATAAAGATTTTATTGTGCAGCGCAACTTGATCTCTTTCAATGCATTGATGGGTATAGGAGAGACCATGCACAAAACAGTTCGTTCAGAGCTTGACCTTTGTTTTTTTCCACAGGATGCCGTCCCAGACCTGTAGGGTCAATTGTGAAGGCCCTCCATCAGGATGAGCGACTCCGACAGGTGTTCGAGCTTCAGGGACATATAGACTTTGAAAACCACACCAATACACTTACCGACGATGAAGACGGAGGACGAGGAGGAGGGACGTGTTGGTCGCCCCGTCAAAGCTCCGGAAGGGAGCTGGCGGGACAGCAACGCCTAGCACCCCTCCAGCCTCTGGCCGACCTCTGGCAGATGAGTTTTGCGTATACAGTGAGGGCGAGAAGATCAAAAGGCCAGCTTTGATGGTTGAACTCCAGCCACCACACAAAGTTCCACTGGCAGCTATTCAAGATGGACTTCAGAACATGGAGCTTGACGAGGTAGTTGAGTGCCATCGTGTTGATCCCATCGTCGCTTGGTGGCTGCAGTCATAACACAGGCCTTTTCCTCCATGGTAAAGGCAGGTGTTGAGTATGGCTATGTGAGCCCCGGAGAAGCATTCATTCTTCCTTCATTATAATCCTGACGACCCTGGAACGGTTTATTATTATCTTTCAGTCCCTGCGCAAGATGTAGGTGAGACAACTGGATTTACAGGGGAGCTTGAGGGCAGCAACAACAGACTGCATATGACAGCAGTTGGACAGGTTCTTGCTTTTGCACTTCGAGCAATACAGACTGCTCCCCTCGGCCAAAGCTGGCGAAATTGGGCGGAGAAGCAGTTGAAAGTGTGAGTTATTACGGAAGAAGATCCACAACCGCCAACTCCAGCCAAAGATTTTTGATTTCATCCCCGCCTTACAGGCCACTGAAAAGTGCCCAGATGTTGATCAGGAACAGCCCTATCCGCACCCGATTGCGAAGCGCGCGATTGACCTGCAAAGCAATGTCCGCCGCAGTGCCAAGCAGTAGCGATGGAAGATGACAAACGGCCTGATTCTGACTCGCCCGGTCGAAGACCTCGTCGTTCCGATATCACGGTTGGAGCACCTCCTTCGCCTGCTGGGGCATCGTCGCACAAGGGCCTCTTTTGGCAAGGATTGGAACTCGGCGATATTGCACGCAGAAGTGTTTGCTTGGTCTCGTGAATGGTGGGCCGCCAGACAACGCCCGTCCGAATGTCAAGGAACATGGAACAGACATGCCCCGATTGACCACGCCACATTTCTCTCCTTTTTTGAAGCCTAGCTTCAAGAGGAATCAGTGCAGTCCTGGCCCTCGCTCGGCTGCGAATCACTGCACCGACACGGTGCTCGTGGCGCACTGTTTGAAGTTATCCTTTCCAGCACGGCTATACCTTCGTTGGAAAGGGCTTCCCCATGGGATTCCGTCGCTTTTTCAGGCATGAAAAGGCACTCTATGACCGGCTGCAGCCGATCCAAGGCGTGCATGTCCCTGTGAGCCTTGGCACACTCGATATCTCCAAACAGCCCACGTGCGATGATGGCATTGCATACATTCCACACCTTTTACTTCCTGCGCATGCGGGCGTCGAAATCAGCGACTGTTACGTGGCAAAGGAGCAAGTTATATCCGCCGCGTCAAAGTCGCTGAGGGCCATCCACGCGCTGGGTGTGCTCCACCGTGACGTGGACCTGAGGAATATGTTCTGGACTGGACAGAGTGAGAACGTGCTAGTCATTGATGTCAAAAGAGCAGAGATTCTGCGCCCTGGACGAGCGCCGCTGAGAGACACGTCGCCAAATCAGAAGAGAAAGAGGAGAAACGAAAACCCTGGTGAAGAAACAAAGAAGAAACAAACAAGGTAGATGGGGGACAGGACAGGATTGACGACAAACTGGATCGCGAGTTGAGATCAATGGTGAAGAAGCTAGACGCGGGCCTCGAGTCTTGACAGGCGCGTATGGCTTGGAGGTTTAATTGTAATGATCATGAGGACCGGTCAGCTCTCGCGAACGAAACCTGGAAACTTGGGCCCGTTCGTTCCCTTACATACTAGCAAAGAGGCTTGCAGTATGTCTTCTCTAATTGAAAAAGGGAAAAAGGAAAAAAAAAATCAAAACATACAACAGCTGGGATTCGCTGGTGGTCACCCACCCAACTACTAACCAGCCGGCGAGTGGCTTAAGTACGGCTGAGCGGACGGGAAGCCCTGTTTTCCACTCCCTATGGTCGTATGTACTTGTTCAATGGAACCAAAACTATTCTAATCTCCAGAGCACTACTCCACATGAGCCAATCTGACGTGAACCGGCAGGTCAAACTTACTGCAGTGGCCATTCAACGGCATGATTTTTTCTCAGGTCAGCCCTGGAGCATTTGGGGCCATTTCATCATTTCCCGTGCTAATGTCGTTTATCAGCGTGCACCATGTTACGACCACTGCGTAGCGTCGTCGTCGAACTGTCTATTTCCTCCTTCGTCCTGGTACAGTAACTATTTGCTGTGTATCAAGGATAATGGTGGTGTGGTGTGGTGGACGCCCGACAGGCGCGGATAAGCGCGCAGATGGCTGGCACAGCTCGGCCCACGCTGCCTTTGTCAGCCATGCTGGCCTGTCCCAGTTTAGACCGCGCCTTACCGCATAGAGCCGCCAAGCCCGGCACACCTTTCCCCCTGTAATCTAGCCTTCTTCTGGTTCAGTGAGGACTATTGCGTAGTGCCCCGTTAGTTCCGCCCGCCGAGTCTCCCGGGCTAACAGGCGCCGGCGTCGGTGCCGGGAGAACAATGTCCCGCACACCTTTGTCGTTCGTTCGCCGACGAAACAAACGACACCTCTTCAAACCACTGCACCTCAACGCATCGACATTCCGAGCGCTTCGTGGCGCTGCGTGCGCCCAGGATAGTCGCACATCCCAGCCCGAACCGGAGGACTGTCCGTTCAGGGAGCAAGGACGGTAGAGGTCACTGGATTTTGCCGTCGTGGACGATTGCAACTGGTCTTCGGACCTGGCGGACCGCGTCCACACAAGGCTCTTTGGGACACCCATCGCGCCCAGTTTGCCAGAATGCCGCCTCGTTGACGCGGGGTCTCCTGCACATTGTTTGGATAGCAACGCAATGTGCGACTGCGTCTCGATTTATTTTTTTTGGTGGTGGTCTGTTGCACCGATGTGCTGGCCTTGGTCGACCACTCGACCACGGACCACCTCCCATCTCTGGTCATGGTTCCCAGAAGCGCAGCAATGGCCTGTGTCACCCGTCTCCGCATTTCCCTGCGTTTTGCTTTTGTACGAAGCAAATTCTTCCTTCTTTTCCATATCCTACGCGCGGGTTTTTTCTCTTTCTTGATTTTTTTCTCCTTTAGTTCCTGCCCAGGCCGGTCTCCGTCCCAGCCATGGACAGCAGAGACAAACCGTCCGGCCATCGTCTGGGCCAGACGCCCGACGCTCCCTCCTCTCAATCAGGATCGTGATTAACGTGAAAACCCCGAGGTGGACCAGCGCTTTCTCTGTCGGCATGCATTGCGAACATGCCCATGCAGTCGCCGAATCGGAAACCCACGGACAGAATCTTTGAACCTCCCGCTCACATCTGTACTGCACCACGGGAACCGGATCCGAGCTGTCCACTGCTGTCTCTGGCGTCGATATAGGCCCTTGGTCTCTCACGCCAGCTCCAACCTGCGCAGACTCTGGCGGACACCGCGCGCAAAGTGCCTCAGATCGATTGCCATCTTGGACCCTAGTATAGACCACCGATTTCTGCTTCCTCTGTGCGAGGAAACCTGGTTCTGGATAGTCCATTCTCTTTGTACATTTGTTGCTAAGCATGCGTTCAAGTCTCCTCGTCGCTCTGATTCTGGCAAAGGTCGCCGTGGTCGTGTCGGCTGGCCATAGAGCTCCTCCTTCGTGGGACAACAGCAGTGCTCGACACGCGGTCCTGGGCGCAAGAACATCAAACAATCATGTCGACTCTTGCATCTCGCACGAGACGCCAACGACTGAAGCGCCAAAGCTCAATGTCTGGGCCCCGATCACTGCAGAGGATAACAAGGACGTTTGGAAGCTCCTTCATGACCCTGCCTCGGGCCTGAACCTGACACACCCCCGCCACGCAGTCCCATCCGATAACTATGTCTACCTGATCGACACGCTGCCCACGAACAAGTCTGATGCCCTTTCCTATATCGACGGTGATGGACCTGTCCCGGCGAAATATGCACGAGTGGTGATCTTCGAAGGCGGCCGGGACGAACCACGGTCGCAGGAATACATGGTTGGACCGCTGCCGGTCTCGGAAGACACCACCATCGAGCCCCTTGATTACATTTACAACGGCGGAATGGGCGGTGCCGTCCCTTTTGATGGCCGGCATTTCGACAGGATTCGAGAGCGGGCTGCAGAACCTCTGATCGTGTCTATCATGACCGAGATCTCGGACATCACGGCTGCCGTCTTCCAGGGGGCGGTGTACTACGGACTAAACGACAATCGAACCACGTTGGACTACACCACTACCACCCCAACTTCGTTTGATGGGACCCAGTCATTCATGAACTGCATGTTTCGGTTTCCGGGACCGGCTTCGTTCATGACTCCGCTTGACTTTTATCTCCTGCTGGATGTGACTGGAACCGATCCTTCGACCTATTTCCTCAAGGGATTCGTCATCAAAGAGCAGTTTTACCCCACAGTTGAAGACTTGCGGTCCGCTTTCGAGGCCGGCGAGCTGTACATGGAATTCGATCAGACCAAGGACGGTTCTTGGGCTTTGCTCGATTACCATCCTGAACTGGACCCTCGTGAGTTTGAGGAAAGACCTGCACCGACCGTCCTGGAGCTCGGTGGAAAACGTTACAAGCTCGACAGAGAGCAGCAGTACGTCGAGTACATGGGATGGTCTTTCTACCTCTCTTACAGTCAAACTCTCGGCGTCATGTTTTTTGATATCCGGTTCAAGGGCGAGCGCATTCTATATGAGCTGTCGCTGCAAGAGGCCATGTCACAATACGGAGGGTACCAGCCAAAGGCCGCCAACACAGGTACGTTTTTTTTTTCCTATCTGCCAGCGAGACTTGTTCGCTGCTCACCAGGATACATTTAGTTTATCATGATACATACTATACTCTGGGTGCCGACATGGGCCCGCTTCTTGAAGGCTTCGATTGCCCATTCGGTTCCACCTTCTGGGATCTACCCTTCCATTATCGCAACTTGACAATCATTAATCAAGGCGCTCTGTGTATCTTTGAAACCGATATTGGATACCCGGTGGCTCGCCATCGCACCTGGGGCGGAGCCAGTAAGTGGGAGTTTAGAAACTTGGCTGCGGTCAAGGGGAGCGCTCTGGTCGTACGCGCGATCGCAACCATTGGCAATTATGACTATATGTTCAACTATGCATTCCATGTTGACGGATCCATTGAGATCTCTGTGCATGCCAGCGGTTACCTCCAGTCGAGTTTCTACTACCCAGATCAGAAGAAATGGGGACCGCGCATTCAAAAGGCCACCATGGGTTCGATCCACGACCACGTCCTGACCTTCAAAGCAGATTTTGATATTGTGGATGCTGCCAACTCGTTTCAAGTAAGCAAACTGGTTGCAGTGGAGCAGTCGCAGCCCTGGTTCCCCGAACTGGGGACATTCGAGCAAATGGAGCTGGACATTCACTACATTGAGACCGAGAAGCGTCTCAACTGGCCCGCGAACAATGCAGGGATGTTCTGCGTTGTAAACAAAGACCAGACCAATGCCTGGGGTGAATATCGCGGCTACCGCATCGTGCCGGCCCGCTCCAACATCCATCTGACAACCATGGACTCGCCTTGGTCCAAGAAGAACTCCGAGTTTGCAAAACAGCACGTCGCTGTGTCCCGACAACATGACACGGAGCCGTTTGCAAACTCCATCCAGAACATCAACCTGCCTTGGAATCCCCAGCAGGACTTTTCCAAGTTCTTCGACGGCGAATCGCTCGACCAGGAAGACCTCGTGGTGTGGGTCAACATGGGCATGCACCACTTCACGCGGGCCGAGGACGTGCCAATGACCCTGTACACCGAGGCGTACGCGAGTATGGTCTTTGCGCCGCAAAACTTCTTTGACCGGGCGCCCGTCGACGACTTGCGCAATCGGCGGTACATTGTGCCGAGGAGGAAAGAAGGAGAAGACGCGGAGTATGAGCTGGAGTTTGAGACGTACGGAGTCGCGTTGCCGCGATGTGAGGTTGAGCTGCCGGAACCTGCGTTCAAGATCAGTCCGGTCGCCGTTGTCTAAAGAGGGCGCCTACATATCCTTATTCTGCTTTTGGTGTAACCTAGACGACGACTCCTGGGTGTACTTATTTCATCCGCCTATTGGTACAAGTCCATATAGTAGTATAGTGTCAAGAAGCCACCCGGGACACTCGGGCACTCCTAGTCTGGCAGATACTGTGTGACTTTACACACGCCTTTTCCACGTAGAGTTCGCACTGCATTTGATGCTCAACGATATAATTGATCATTGATGACTTTTGACACGTACGGTTGCATGTATCCCATAACTAGGTTATACCGACTACTCCTGCGAGGAGTAAACTCGGGGACATGAATCTACAGCACAGCAACGCAGACATAGCTCTCCGCCCACATTCCCGAGCAATCCGACTTGACGGCAGGGTTCCACTCGACAAACTGGTCCAGGGTGATGCCGTACTGCTGGATTATCGTCTCGCAGATCTCTCCGTTCTGCACAAAGTGGAAGGACTTGCAGTTGGGAGTCATCCCGGGCTGGGTCGGGGTGGGCGTCTCGATCCCGTTGCCGGGGTCTGTCGGGGTCGGCGTGTGTCCGATCACAGAGACACAGACGTACACGCCCAACCACAGTCCCGTGCATGCCTCGCCGCCCACTTCGGGATTCCACGTGTAGAACTCCTCCAGGGAGATGCCGTTCTTGTCTGCGATGCTCTGGCAGCCATCGCCCTCCTGGACGAAGTAAAACTCGTCGCAGTTGTCCACCATGCCTGGCTGGATCGGGGTCGGGGTTTCGATGCCATTGCCTGGATCCGTCGGAGTCGGCTCGTGTCCGATCACAGATACGCAAACATAGACTTCTGCCCACAGGCCGGTGCAGTCTTCGCCCACCTGCGGGTTCCACTCGACAAACTGGTCGAGGGTGATGCCGTGCTGGAAGGCAATGTCTGCGCAGCCCTCGCCCCTTTCGACGAAATGGAACGCATCGCAGTCAGCGACCATTCCGGGTTGCGTTGGGGTCGGGGTCTCGATGCCATTGCCCGGATCCGTCGGGGTCGGCTCGTGTCCGATCACAGATACGCAAACGTAGACTTCTGCCCACAGGCCGGTGCAGTCTTCGCCCACCTGCGGGTTCCACTCGACAAACTGGTCGAGGGTGATGCCGTGCTGGGAGGCAATGTCTGCGCAGCCCTCGCCCCTTGCCACGAAATGGAAGGCGTCGCAGTTGTCCACCATTCCGGGTTGGATTGGTTCTGGCGTCTCAATGCCATTTGCCGGTGGGGTTGAGGTTGTTGTTGTCGTTGGAGGAGTGTCTGTGGGCTCTTCGGGCGTGGTTGAAATGGTGGTCGTCGTCGGGGGAGGAGGATCATCTGGCTCGCCCACTGCTTCAACGCAGTAAGAGTAACCCTCCTGAAAATTCCCGCAGTCCGCTGTGATCGAGGGGTTCTGTCAATTGAGAGCTTTCGCGGTTAGTCGTCTGCGCATGTTTTCCTTTTTATTTTATTTATTTTTTTTGCCTCAAATATGAGGACAGGGAAGCTGCTCACCCATCTAATGAAGTCCTCTAGCGTGATAAAGTTGTTCATGACCACTTGCTCGCAGGTCAGACCCCCATTGTTGTCATACCAATACGTGCAATACTCTGTCGTATTCGGATCAAATGGCAGATTGGGGGATATGCCATATATCCCCACTCCTGCGCGGACGCGGTGGATTGCACCTGCGGCAGCGCAGGCTGCCAATGAAGCAAAGGATAAAGTGCCAGTGAAGGAAGGCATTTTAGGGAAAGTATGGACTTTTCTTCTCTGCAACGCCTCAAAAGTCACACGCTTCTTGTCGGGGAGACTCGACGAAGGGACATGCAGACCAGAGGACATGTCTCCTTTTTTAAAAAGCCCTCACCTGCACGCATCGTGGGATTCAGCCAAATTGGTTCGGCTCGTTCATGACCATGTTTAACCAATCAGTCGCCTCTCGCGTCCACATGCGGTCTTCTGAATATTCTTTCGACCCAAAGAACGAGGATCCACGACTCATGCAACGGTCCACGGCCTGCGAGAAGTAGCGTACAAACCTTTGAGCAGCAGTGAGCATAGCCCATTTCCAGCATGGTCTTTGAAGACCAAGAAACGTGGCGCCGGCCTGATGGCACTTAGCTGCAGAATAATGTATCTTTGCACTCCGGAACTGCCAGGGCTCGAAGAAATTGGAATTGCAGACTCCATACCTCGAAGAGGTCTTTCCAGGCCAGTGTAACTTGCTGGAGTTAATCGTTTCGAGCACTATTGTAGAAGCTCCGAGAATTTCCCAAATGAGCAGTATCTCCGTTGCTTGACTTGAAACTCAAAAGCCTCGAAATTCGAGAGACGATATTCCATGCCCGTTCTCATCCGACTTGTGAATACCGGGAGATTGTCAAAATGCATCCCTGTCGCTTGGCGGCAAGCCACAGTAGCAGTGGTGCAGGAACTAAATTAAGTTCATTTTGCAATGTGGTGCTGGCTCGGGACTTGCACGAAGCTGCAAGCCTAGGCTCCAGCTTGGGATTTCGAGCCGCATTCCATGTTGTTTTAAACCACTGATAAGTGGGGTTACTGAGATATGGCATTTTCTAGCTCGAGACGGGAGTCATCCAGCCTCCACTGGACTCTGTCACATCTTGGACTGCTCATGTTATGCGGTAGTCGTACCACGTAGTATCAGTCCATCTCCAAGCAAGGGTGGCAAAGTGGACTCTTGGACCGAGCACGGGACGTCAAGGGGAGAAAAAAACTGACAATTTTAGTCGAAGCGGTCACTTCTGAGGGCCACTTTGCTCGGTTGATGGCTTTCCCCAGTGAGCGTTTGCGCAAAGAAATACTCCGTAAAGTGCCAGTCAGACACGTGGATTGCTGATCAGTGGCCACAATTTGCTTCATCTTGGGGTCCCTGCAGAAGTCAGCCTTCATGGTCAACAATTCTGAGTGTACTAGTAGTACCCAGTACGTACTCGTAGTAGGCTTCAATCCTCAGTGGGACGACAAGTAGTCTCCGAGATGAGAGCATGATTTGGCTTCAAGCCGTCCGTCCGGTGGCGGCGGCCGCCACGGAAACGCCTTGCGGACGGAACCGCCAGCCGTTTTCCGGTTGGCGGGAGATTTCCAGAGCCAGGAACCCGTGTCTTTTCATCTTGTCTGGCAGTCTAATAGAGGATAGGAAGTTGGAAACTCGAATATACGCCTCGGACGATGGAAACCCTCCCAGATGGATGTTGGTCCGGGCTTTCACGTGATCTTACCTGTTTCGGTGTCTTTAGGGTTAGGGTGCAGATTGAACCAACTTGGCTGCGTTCGTTTCCGATAATAGCCTACTGCTATGAGGTCGCAAAGAATTACAAACGCTTTGCAGCAGTTCCCTAACGGTCAAGATCTAGTGGCTTGGGTAGACAATGGGAGACACCATTCCACTCAAAGCTAATTGAAGCTGGCCTCAGTGAATCCATCTCTGATTTCGTCCAGGCCATGATGCCGGTGAACGGCTACTACGCCAGCACTTGGGCTGATAGCAGGTATAACGGTGAGGTTGAATGGGATGAGATCTCGTTGGCCTTTCGCGAAACTTATCGCCCGCACTGCTTCCATCCAGAAGCACAGCGGGAAAGCTGTTTCCAGATGAAGTGACCTTGGCCGGGCGATGAAGATCCTTATCAAGGCTGGTTAGGACCCAGGATACCAAAGCGCAGTGATGCAGAGAACGGGGTCGACTGTACAAAATGGCGGCAGTTCGACCGACATGTCCTAGTAGCTGCGGCCAGGGCTCGTGGATATCGCCCTTCTATCTCGGGAGACCACGCCGATGGCCAACATTCTGGTATCAATAAGGCACTTTATATGTACTATCTTCGTTCACATGCTCTTCTCAAGCGTTAGCTCCTAAATAAAGTATCATTAAATAGAACATACTCACTGAGCTTATTGAAATCTGCTTCCATTGAAAGAGCAGCACTGAAGCCTTGTCGCAATTATGAAATGTCAGTTTTGAAAACTCTAGACAGAATCAGTTTGAACAGACTTCAAGTCGATGTTTGTTGAAGCTTTTGAAAGGGAGTATATGATAAGGTGAATAACTCGAGGAAAAATGGCTCTGGGTCGGCCACAACGTGCCCCGTGAATTCACAAAACGTCATAGGTATATGCAGTGAAGGAAGCCACGGAAAGTATCGATGACGGACTGCTGCCTCGACGCAGAACAAAGTGCAGCAGGCAAGCGTTTACTGAATAACAGGCCTTGACGTAGTAGTGAAGAGTGGAAAAGATCACCCAGTGTACGTCGCATACTTCCTCCATACTCGGTCAGTCTTCAACCTCTCCACATCGTCATCCCGCAGACATAGCACCACGCCAATATCTCTCTCCCGGGACCGTGGCATCAGATACATCGGACTCTCAAACGGCATAAAGATGCACCGCCTCAGGAAGTCCCAATCCCAGCCCAAAGTCGAGCTTGTAACAGTTGATCTCCGCCTGTCGACAGACCTATCTTGGCGCCCACGTTCACGACACTCTTGTCTGCTGCCTGTGAGAGATACGTCGCGAACAAGCGGGCTTAGTGGGAGAGAGTGGATGTCTGGGGGTCGACGGCCTGGCGGAACTGCGCAGCGATGGTGCCTAGCGGCGTGGAGACCAGTTTTTGCATCGAAGAAGAAGTGTGATAGACCATGTTTTGAACGAAGCCGGACTACGAGGATGGAATGTTTAAATAGCGGCAGAGGTCGACTGCGCGACCGAACGTTGTTGAGGTCGTACTAGGGGCTCAGGCAAGGGCCTTGAGCTCTGAGAGTGCAGAAGAGGAGAACAAGAAGCTTGCCCAAGTACATTTAGGTGGTGATGGCGTTGCGGTAGGAGATTGATCTAACGGCGGCTTGAAGATCAACGGCTCAAGCTTCGGTCCAGGTACGTTCGAGTCGTCGAGCAAGGGAATCAGATTATCGCGCCTCAGATTCCCCGTCGCCAGCTCTTCGTCGGTAAACAGCTCGTCCCGACAGGCCTGACAGAACCGGTTGATCAACTCTCCCTGGCCCACCATGTCCATGGCGTTACGCTGCCCGACAAAGACAATTTATTTCAAAGTTTAATAAACCTACGTGAGAAGGAGACCACCTGTGATAAACGTTGCTTGGATAAAAAGACTGGCATTGACGACGTGCCCGACTGAGACAGGTCCTCGCCAGAAGTGCCGGGGATCGTGTTTCGCGGGGACACCATGCGCTCGTCTAACATCCTCATGGGGAAATTGGCTTTCCTGAGTTCGTCAAAGCTTGGTATCGAGGAATCATCCCTAACATCCTTCACGACAAGACGAGAAACGTTTTAAGATCTTCCAGTGGGACGATCTTGAAGATGCCTGAACTTTTTTCCCTCCTGCCCTCGTTAATGACCGGTCCGGCACTCCAGGGAACGGCGGCAGATAGCCGCTCGAGACCTCTTCGCAGAGTGTCGACAATCCCGTCATGTCGAGATTTCATCGGGAACCGAAAAGCAGAGGCATATTTGGGTGTAGATGTTCAGGCTCGGAAGCTGGGCGAGGATGTCTATCTCGAGCACCCGCCTGTCATCCTATGTCGAAGAACTCATGCCAGCTTTTCCCAGGCCCACAGCAGAATCTTTCGAAAAGGTAATTTCACGGACTCCGCCTCAGTTTTGAAGAACTTGTCTTGAATCTCGGCCTTTGGACTGACGCTTGAAGGTTGCGTTGAGTGAACTGTCGTAAGAGAGGCGAAAACAACAGCAGATGGAAAGACGCAGTTCTACTCTCCCAAAGAGCAATTCCAACAGACATAGCCGAAAGAGAGCCAATAACAACAAAAGTATCGTCTCGCTGCACTGCCACCGAAATTTCCAGTCATTTCAACGCATTCTACAACGTGGACCAATCTCACTGGACACGAACCAAGTCAGTTTTCCCAAGCAACACGGAGGACTATAATTGGGCTAGAGTACTGTGCGCAATGGTAGGATAAAACTGACTGTTATAGATACTAGCACTATGGTTCTGAGTGAATGGGAAAAAAGACTTGAATCAACGAGGGCAATGCAACGACGCAAAGTGAACTTGATGTGAAATGGAGAGCGAGGAGAACAGTCGGCGAAACGTGTTGAAACCCCAAGCGAACTACAGTAACTTGGCCCTTTCTCCCAGACAAAGTAACGCAGGCTTCAACACTCCAGGTTAATAAGGACTCAAGGCTGCTGGCATCAGATAATTGTCGAGTTTGACGCCAGCCAGTTTCGAATTGAGATGAGATAGCCGATTATCACCTACATCGTGCTGTACGGGCGTCGAGGTGTGCACCAGCGAAGGCCAGACATGGATTTTCTGGACCCCTTTCATCCTGCGCCATAAACCGTCGTCTCTTTCTCTCGGTTCTCTCGGTCGAAGCTTCTGTGATTCCTGGCAGCACCCCGTCCCTTGAGACCAGCCAGACGCGCCAGTCAGTTTCATGACGGCGGGCCTTGGTCTCACCCGTTGTAAGGCAGTAAATGATATCGCGCGCTCGCTCGTGCAGTGAAAAATCACGATCGTCCTAGCTCGATCATGCTGACCCTGCAGTGGCGACAGTCCAGTCTCCACGGAGACTGCACTGGGTCTTGCGCAAAAGTATCGCAACGGATTAGACCAAGTTACTGACCATGGCTCGCAACTTGAAGGATAACCCAGCCTCAACTGACATGTATATATATATATATATATATACATACATCGGAACGCGTTGAAGCTGTGCCGGCAAGTGCTTCTTCTTGAGCATGCCGGCGGGCCAGGGGACCAGAGACTGACGAGGTTCTACGAGTGGAACTGCGTCCCTTACATTGCTGGGGTGTGAGTGATCAGGTCGTGTTTTTTATTTGCGCCAGGGACTGGCCTGAAGCGCTCGCTCGTTCATCTGCGTACGTAGCTCGTGCCATGCCAACACTGGCAGTCGATGTCACGCCTAACAGGAGAGATAACATACTGGTAGGAGAGAAGCACCGTGCACTGCCGTGAGAGCTGGATTAAGCATGTCTGTGTATTATAAAAGCCTAGACAGTGATGGAGAGAATTAAAACTTATAGTATACGCCCCTTGGTAAGATCGATCTCACCCAGCTCCAGTTGTTCTGGCATTCTTCAATAACCACCCTCCTGCCATGGTCGTCTTCCCGTTGCCCTGCTAGCACGTTGGCAGAACGCAAAAGGAGCGCCAAGACCGTAGCTAGAAAGCAATGAGCCTGTCCCCCTGGATGATATGGCCTACTTGCTCCTGGACTTTCTCAAACCTCATGAAGGAGCATGACTCGCTCTCCAGATGGTTGAAGAGTCCCGCCAGGGAGACAAACTTTCTCACACATCTACCCCTGGTGTTCGGGCAGTGATACACCTTCTGTTTGTGGGTTGGTGAGTTGAGATGGCTGTTCAGTGACCTGTCGGTGTTGAATTGCCGGTGGCAGAGATAGCACTCCCAGGCGTGACCGTTGAACGCTTGACCAGTGGACGTATACTGGACAGTTTCCTGCACCCATTCAATCTGCTTCATGGTGATGACAGAATGGGGATCACGCTCGCGGATCATGCGGTGGATGGTCTCCCGGTTAAGCATGGGAGCCATGGAGCAGGAGCCCGACTCGAGATGGTGGGAGAGGCCGCTTGCAGTGACGTAGCTGCGCTTGCAGAAGGGGCAAGGCAGCATGGTTTTGCGATGGGCCTTTGAATTGAGGTGCTATCATGAAGAATCATTCCAATAAGCGAGGGACTTGATCCAAACCGGTTGGAGTGATTACCATCTGCAGACTGTTGGGTGAGTTAAACTTCCGATCACACGACTTGCAATAGTTGCTGTAGTGCCCCTTGGCCTTCATATGCTGCTCTGCGTCATGTACGGTGCGAAATTTCTGATCGCACGTCTCGCAGGGAACCCTGGGTGCCCAGTGCCCGAGGGCGTCCATGTGCTGCTTCGCCGCGTGCGGCGAAGCAAAGTCGCGGGAGCAAGTCTCGCAGTCGTAGCGAGGAGCCCAGTGATCGAGAGCATCCATGTGCTGATTGCACGCCCTGCGGGTGCGGAACGTCCGATCACAGGTCTCGCATTGGGGCCAGTGGTCGTACTCGTCCATGTGGTTGTGACAGTCCCATTTGTTGTAGAAGCTCTCAGAGCACGTCTCACACTCGTAGTAGTTGGACATGGTTGCAACTGACCATGAGCGGAGATGAGAGTTATATCTTGACTGATTAGAGAGCTAAAGAATACCAGTCAACAGGCGAAAGTGAGAGACGTTGAGAGTGGAAGAACCACATGGACGAGGGAGAGCAGGCGCCTGAGCTTCTGAGCGGGGGGAGGAGCTTGGGCCAGGTCCAGCAAGGGGGAAGGATTACGTGGCGCAGCGACGGCTGCTGACATCAGCGTTGATGCCAAGAAAGCCAAGACTCTAATCCTAGGGGGTCACATGACACGAGAGACGACCGCAGCAAACATCCCGCACTCGATTCACTTTCCCAGTCCTCGCACTTGAGCTGGCGAAGAAGAAAGATCACGCGCTCAGACCAGACTGGAGCTGCTGCGTTCCATCAAGTCAAGATGGATTTTGCCTCGTTGCTGTCCCGAGAGATCGAAAAGGCCAAGTCAGCCACGCCCGTGCCCCCACCAGCTCCCGACAACGCGAAGTCCGACTCCAGCAATAGTAACAATCACAACAATGGCGGGAAGCAGTACATCCGGCGCGCGGAGCTTGAAGCGGCCCGTTTAGCCGCGTACAATGCCGAGCAGGAGCGGCTGCAACGCGAGCGGGAGGAGCGCGCAGCCAAGAAGCGCAAGATGGAGGAGGAGGAGGCGCAGCGACGACAGGAGCGGGAGGAGAAGAGGAAGAGACTGGCGGAGGAGTCGAGGAAGCGCCGCGAGGAGGAGGAGGCGAGAAAGGAACGGGAGCGGCGGAGGAAGCTGGGCTTACCTGAAGTGCCCCCGTCCAGTGAGAGCAGTGAGAAGGAGAGCACGCCGCAGACGGGCGACGAGACCACGGACATGAGTTCCGAGGAGGTGATTGCGAAGCTGAGAGAGCGTGGGGAGCCGATCCGTCTGTTTGGAGAAAGTGACAAGGCGCGACTGAAGCGGTATCGTCGGTTGGTCCAGCGCGAGATGACGCCGCAGAAACAGACGTCAGACGGCCCGATCCCCACGACGCTCGAGCTGCTCCCTGAATCCGAGATGAAGGTGCCCGACAAGGTACCCAAGGACGAAGAAGGAAGGAAATATCTGTTCCGCCAGCTTGCGTCGTACTTTAACATGGTGCTCAAGGAATGGGAGATTGCCCTGGCAAAGCGAGAGGACAGCGTCAAGCAGAGTATGCAGGGTCGACAGGCGCACAATGCCATGGTGCAGTCGCGAGAGAACATGAAGCCGTTGTTCAGACTATTTGAGACTGGGCAGATTGAGCAGAACATCCTAGAGCCTATCGTCGATATCGTACGCCACGCCCAGAACCGGAGATACGTCGATGCGAATGACCAGTATCTCACGCTCAGCATTGGAAAAGCGTAAGTACACCATCTCCCTTCCCTTTTTTTTTTTTTCCCATTGACAATCAAGCGTTTGAAGGAAAAAAAATTCTAACTTTGTATCAGTGCTTGGCCAATTGGTGTGACCATGGTTGGTATCCACGAGCGGTCCGCGCGAGAAAAGCTGCATGGCGGCAAAGGCAAGGCCCATATCATGAGCGACGAGACGACCCGCAAGTACATCCAGAGTATCAAGCGGTGTCTGACCTTTGCACAAGTTCGCTGGCCGCCCGATGACCCTCTCCAACTCATGGGATAATCATTCGACTCGGGACATACGGACATCTCGAACACACTATTCCATTACAGGACCAATGAACGGGACACGCGGTAAATACAAGCCATCGCTATCATCGAAAACAACCGCCCAAGCTCAAATCGACATCCTCTATATCTATACAACCAAACACGAAGGCCACCATCGCTCTTTTCTAGACTTGCGCTTTTCGTCTACCGAATCGCAGGAGCGGACGTCTCCGTTGTCAACGCCAGGTACAGTGCCACCAGGGCTGTTCCCCTGCCGACCTCTCTCGACGCCATTCGCCGTGCAAGCTGCGTCTTGACCGCCTTTGACATCCAGAGACTGGGCCTCTTCCTGCCGCTTTCTTGCCATGAGCTTGCCTGCAACGTACACGCACCCACCGTACGCGAACCTGATGAGTGAATCACCCGTCAGACTACCGATGACGAACACGTCTTTGGCGACCTCTAGGTCTGCCAGCGCCTGGGCTCGCAGCGTTCGTGCAGATATAAAGTCACCCTCGTCCGTCTCCTTGTGGCGGATGATCTCCTCCCGGAGGCTGTTGTCGAGATAGTTCAACGATCCCCTCCGGCCCACAGCGTACGACAGGCCACTCACTGGGCGGGTGAATGTCGTGCCATCCTGCATGCAGAGTGACACCTCTGCCTGTCCTTTATCCTTGACTGTGACATCCATCACCCTCGTATTCGGCAATCCCTCATAGATCTCATCCCACTGCCTGCTCTCCAGAAACGGTGTCAGTGTCCCCGGTCGAAAGGGCGGACATTGGACACGTCCGGCGCTATCCCGCAGGGTCTGCGCGGCGGTCGCGCTGCGCTTCATCAGCCGGTAGACCCCCGCGTATTCTGGATATGCCCGTTGATGGCAGCCCTTCAGCGGGGACGGCTTCGTCTCTGGTTCCCATTTGAAGATGTGGATGATTTTCTGATGTGGCGGGGCGGAAATGATGATGTCTGCAGCTGAGAACCCTGATCCGATGACTAGCAGCGGGGCTCTTTGATCCAACGGAACGGCCGACGCATCCAGCCGGAGCAAGGGCTGCAGCAACGGGCGTGCCGTCTTTGGTTCCGTGAAGATGCCCGAGGCAAGGACGAGGCTTTTACACCTGATGTTGTGGGAGCCTATGTAGAACCCGTCGCGTTCCCTCGTCACATTCCCCACCGTCTCTCCCGACCGAAACACGTCGCCTATCCCTACCGCGGCCGGGTATGCTGCGAGATAGTCCGAGATCTCCTGTCTGGATGGCCTCGTAAACGGCGGCATATCTGCGCCGTGGACGCGTCGGTGATGGTCATAGAAGCTGTATCCGGGGAGCGAGAGCATCCCTGCATAGCTCAACGACCGGATGTCCCATTTTGTGTCTGGCGGACACTCTGTCCACTGACCCCCCGGTTTGACGGCGTTGCCGAGAATGAGATGCGGCACCGTCTTCTCGGGGACATGCCTCCACTCGACGCAGGTGGACGCTTCGGGGTCTTCGACCTCGCCGCCGGGTCGCACGAGCGCATCCAACAGGCTGTTCACCGGCAGAGCCTGGGTCGAGTACGAGAAGCGCGAGGCCTCGAAGTGGTCTGTCAGGCGCGGGACGTCGAGGTCGAGCAGGTGCGGGGCGTCCTTGAGCTTATCGTGGAGCAAAGGGTCTGGGTGCGGATGGCGGGGCTTGTATCGCGGGATGTTGCCGTGGAGGATGTAGGAGAGGATCATGGCCGACGGGCCGTTGCCTGGGAAGAACCGTGGCTGGCGTCAGTCTCCCTGGCTGTCCGACTGGGGCTGTCTGCTGCGCTTGAAAGGGGGACGAGATCGTGTGCTTCTTACCGACAATGACGACATCGACGACCTCTGACGGCGATGCGCCACGGTCTGGAGCTGCCATTGGTCGTGCTGCGGACGGCGATCAAGGATGGAATGCCATATCGTCGGGATCGGGGCGGAACGGACTAGGCAGGACTTGGGCAGGACAGGGTATTGCGCGACTGAGCCTTGCTCTCTCTCTCTCTACCACCCTCTCTCTCTTTCTCGCAGCTCTATCGCAGGGCAGCTGAATGTACCAGTAGAATGTAGTGGGAGTAGTAGATTGATAGCTCCAATCGAAGGGCCTTTGAAAAACCTGCCCGGACGCCACACGCTCAACCCCACACCTTGCGTGCTTTCTGCTACGAGATACCTTGATCCCTTCGTACCGTCGATATAGTGACAGATGATCTCTCCGGCGCACCGGTGACAGGTCTCAGTGAAAGGCATTCTTCACGGCGCAGCGCCGATCATCGACCCGGTCGCCATTTCACCTTTGCTGAGCGGGAGCCGCGGGCGGAAACGACTGCTGACAAATCTGGCGACGTCGGTGGGCGGGGGTTGGGTGGCCCGAGCGCCGAGCGGCGGGATGGACGACGCCCTCCGATTGGCTGGGAAGCGAAACCTCGGCAGCTCACGTAAGAACGGCGTAAGCAGGCTCTGTACACGTGATCTGGCAGCGGCGAAACAGTCTCGCCGAAGAGCCGCACCCGGGTCATGAACGTCCAAAACCATCGATTCTCCCAGGGTTTACACGGTGCGAGAGAAAGAGTTTCAAGGGTGAACTGCATCGCTCAGGTCTCGTTTACGCTGCTGATAGGTCCTAGCCTGTCCCTCGCTGTCCCAGCGTACATGGCGTCGTGATCGAGGAAGCGACTAGGACCGTCATCGTGCTGGTGTCTGCCGCGGCGTTCGATGCGCATGGATCTCACGCACGTAATGCCACGCGATCATCGCCCTCCACAGCGCGGTCACATCAGAACTGCTCCCCGAAATCCCCAGTTGATATACAGCTGATCGCAAGACACAAAACCTCTGGCTGCGTCCCGGTCGTTTGCTTTTGACTGGATGTGGCACCCTCGAGGATGTACCACCTCGCAAAATCGTTGTATCGCTATGCCACCTTCAAGGAAGGTACGCGACAGATTGTGGTTCTACTCCCGTTTGCGAGAGAGAGCCGTCCGCTGACCAGTGCGCAGAGTACTCCGTTCTCCTCCTCGGCCTGGATAACGCCGGCAAAACCACTCTCCTGACCCAGATCAAGAACCTCTACCTCCCCTCCGATTCCTCCTCCTCGTCACCATCGCCATCCTCCTCTTCACGCCCGCCCCAGCCCGTCACCGCCAAGATCGCACCGACCGTCGGCCAGAACGTCGCCACGATCACGCTGCCCGACATGTATCTCAAGATCTGGGACGTGGGCGGGCAGCTCTCGATGCGGAGCCTCTGGCAGAGCTACTACAGTTCGTGTCACGCGATCATCTTTGTCGTCGACAGCACGGACGTTGGACAAGATGCGGACATTGAGGCTCTGCGGAAGACATCGAGGCGCAAGCCTGACGCCAACGGAGGCTCGTCTCACGAGGGCAATGACGACGAAGACGAAGACGGAGGAGAAGGAGACGAAGAAGAAGAAGACACATCCCAGCGCATCAAACCCATCGATCCAAACAGCAACTTTGGCCGCCTGGACGAGTGCCGTCAGGTGCTGGAGTCCGTGCTGCGACACTCGGATACCGCTGGCGTGCCGATCCTGGTTCTGGCCAACAAGCAGGATCGCGAGGACTGCGTGGAGGTGGTCAGGATCAAGGAAGGGTTCGTGCGCAAGGTGTTTGAGGGCGCAGAGGGCGCCAGGGTGAGAGATAGTCGCGTCCTCCCCGTGTCTGCTCTGTGGGGCACCGGTGTCCGCGAGGCGGTGGAATGGGTGCATACCCGCGTGAAGTGGAATAAGGAGTCGAGACCGCCGGTCATGAGGTGAACCTTTTGGAAGTTGTCTTTCCTTGATATCGCAACCCGACTGTCGAGGTATCTGATTGGGTTGATCTAGAATCTGGTACGGCGTTGGGATCAAAGATCTTGATACCCCCGATCTTGACATCTGTCATCACTTATTTTTTAATTGCCTGCTGGTTGTAATTTCACCGCATGGTTTCTGAGTTCGAAAATATTCACCTGTAGAAGATAGCAAAGTGAAGTTTACTGTCTTGTGATGTGCCGCGCTATCCACGAGGATAGGATTGATCCTCTAAGCATGGGTTCCGTTCACGTTCAGGATTTTGATCACGGGCCAAAATACAGGCAAAAGTAACCTGACCAAGAATGCAGGAACAAGTCTTTGTTCTATTGGCCTTCAGAGGCCTCTCAACCTCTGTGGCGAAGTCTTTGGAGTCTGCTCTGAATAGCAAATCTACTTGTTTTGTACCGAACAGGGACGTGTGTGCGTATGTGATCCCGCGTCAATTCGTATACACTCCCTTGAAGTTGGATTCGCAGTCTTTCGTCTGGGGCGCGTGACTGCTGCGCATGCAATCCGCTCAATATTGTATATAAAACACCAGGGACGTCGTGAGTAAAGCTTCCTGAATCAGCAGGCAGAGGCCGCGGTACTTTCATCCCCATCATGACATGTCTTATTTTACTCCCAGGAACTAGGTGGTCTATTCGGCCAAAAGATCGACGCCGACCCTTCTCAAGGCATCTACCACCCATTGAGGGAAATTGGAAGGGTCGCGGTATAATTTCCTGAAAAAGTCCCGCAGGAATGCCGGGTATCGGTCTTCGATGATAGCTTGCCTCGCCGAGCCGGTCAGCGAGAGAAGGTAGTGGACGTTGTGCATGGACAACCTGCGAAGACGGAAGCGTCAGCTACACGGAACGACATCCACGCACACAAAAAAAGAACCCTAAAAAGTGTGACAGTGTGACTTACAAGTGTGCTCCAACAGTCTCCTTCGACACAAGATGGTGTATATACGCCCGGGTGATGCCCAGTCCACCTTCGGACTTGGGACGGCATGTGGTGCATTTGCAGCCTTCTTCCACGGGCCGGAAGTCATTTGCGAACGAGGAATGTCGCAGGTTTAACGTGCCTTCGGCTGTTATGGCATTTCCAAACCGCTGTGGTTTTTTTTCCCCTATATCAGCCTTCTGACACTGTCGTCAAACTTGGGGTGCAGCTAAGGCAATGCACTTACTGCTGTCCTTGTCGGCCACACGCAGTCAAACATATCGGCTCCTAGTGCTATGGAGACGACCAGATCTTCTGGGTAGCCCTAGGAACATATACATTAGCCGTCACACAGAGAAAAAAGGGAGAGCGGGGGGGGAGAGGAATGGAAAGGGACTCACGACGCCCATGACATATCTCGGTTTCTCTTCCGGCAGCAGGCTTGTACAGCAATCAACCCTATCATATCGCATTAGCGGAACTGGCAGTCGATATTCGCGAAGGGAAAAAAAAGGCCTCACACTTTACAGTACTCGGGCTTCGCCTCTCCTCCCGACAGTCCACCAATAGCAATGCCAGGGGTATCCCTCATGACCATCTGCTTGCAGCATTCTCTGCGCAGATCGAGATCGAGGCCACCTTGGATGATACAGAACAGATTCTGCCTCTCCGGGTACTTGTGCGCATTGATGCATCTGTCGAGCCAGCGGATGGACCGTTCCATGGCTTCTTTCATCCGTTCTCTATCCGGGTGTGTCGTTGCGATGACATCGTCCAGTTGCATAATGATATCCGACCCTATCGAATTCTGCAGCGATATCGAATGCTCGGGGGTGAGAAGCCTGGGCAAGAAAAGTCGTCTTAGCACCGAGTCCACAACGGATATGCAGAGGTGGTTCACTCACATTGGCGAGCCATCGTGCGGACTTAGAAATCGGACTCCCTCTTCCGTGACTTTCGCCAGCTTCAACAGCGAAACCATCTGGAACCTGCCCCAGAGAATTGTATGAGCCTGGGTATTAGCAACTCTTCCTAGCCACCCACATCCATCCGCCATGGCACCACAGCCTTTCTCCGCAGGAGGGAGGAAAAGAAAAAATCGTGTCGAAGCCCTACTCACCCACCACTATCCGTTAAAAGATTCCCCTTCCAGCCCTGCAGCCTATGCGCGCCGCCCACCTGGTCCAGCACCGCCTGCCCCGGCTTCAGGCCCAGATGGTACGTGTTGTTCAGACACAGCTTGCATCCCGTCTGCGCGAGCTGGTCGGGCGTGAGGCCCTTGAGCGACGCCTGCGTGGCCACGGGCATGAAGACGGGTAAGGGGACGGAGCCGTGCGGGAGATGGAGGGTGCTGGCGCGCGCTTTGGTGGTCTGTATACCCATAACTCGCAGTGCCCATGCGAGGCGCGCAGTTAGCAGCTGGTCCTATACAGGACTACTGTCTGTCTGTGAGGGGTTTGTGGGGGGGGGGATTGTTGGTAGGGCGTAAGAAACATACGGAGCATTTGGCCTCGAGATCGAATTTCAGGGCCGAGGGCATGGACTTCCATGTCCGCCCATTGTCCTCTGGCGCGGAAGAAGCCATGGCGGCTGTTGTGACGGTTCGTCGGAGGCCGCTGCGATGGACTTTGAGGACGTTACTCGTACTAGAGCGGGATCGCAGCGCGCGGAGAGCCAACCCGGTGGAAACCCTTGTAAAAAAGTGGTATTCCATTCAATGCCGCCGCACCACCAGAGCGCATGATAGAGAAATGGGCACGCAACAAAATTCGTGATGTACGGAGTACGTTCGCAGGCGCACTTTATACTCCGAGTACTAGCAGATTGTGGAGGACGAGACAATGCCGATGGAGATTTTGTAATGTTTTTCCGTTTGAACAGGCTAATGGGCCACAGAAAGAAAACTTTCCTCAACAGAGAAAAGGGCCTATGGCGCAACGGTAGCGCGTCTGACTCCAGATCAGAAGGTTGTCCGTTCAAATCGGGCTGGGCTCAAATTTTTTCTATTTTTTTTGTGACAAAACAAAAAAAAATCTATCAAAGTCACGATTGTTCTAATTCTTTCATGTTTATTAAAGACATCACAGTTAGTCCCCCAATGGTATTCACTAAAGATGGGATTTTTGTTTTGTTGTAAAATTTACAAGAGCGGAGACAGTCTTCTCCTCGGAAGTTTTGGAGGATTTTCAGAACGCGCTATGTTACACCGTTGTGCACAGTGTGATGTGATTACTATTTCTTAGCACCTAGCTCTCTACTGCGAGCAAGGCCCTAATTTCGCCCAACTTCGACGCTCAACTGCGTCGGGAAAAAGGAGCGCCCGGCACGGATCATCCAACGGAGGGACTGAGACTCCGGCGAGGCCAGAGAGAAGTGGGCTCCAAGTCTTAAGCATTGCTTGCTGATTATCGATGTCAGCTGGGCGCTCGCTGCTTGGTAGTGGACTTGTGGACAGTTGGGAGTCTGCACGCCCGCAGTAGAACCCCAGAGCTTGTCAAAAACGCCAGTCACCAGTGACGGAAGACCCGTGTTTCGTCCCACTGTCGGATGAGAATACGTCTTTCGCCAGCTGTATTGGGCGTCGGGCGAGCTGTTCGGCTGGTCATTGCTACAACAGGTCGGCCGGCAGGCTGAAGAGCGATCGCCCAGGCAGGTCGCTGCCAGTTAAATATTCGGCGACAGTTGGTCATACTTGACACACCACTCAACACTGCCAACGCTAGCCTGGAGGAAGCTGCGTGCCTCGAGACCGACCCACACCCGCAGCATCGAGGTATCACCCGCGCGAACGGATTTGATTGTGCCGGACCCAAGTTTTCGGAGGATAGGAAGGGCACTGCGTCGCCAAAGGAAGATTCAGTAAGCAAAAATTTTTAAACAATGAACAGAGAGGTGGGAGTTGGCGGGGGGGAAGGGGAAACAGACCTCTTGAATAGGTCAAGATCCGGATCGAGGGCTCTCCCAATGCCCTCCAGCAGCAAGATGGAGACCACCACATTGACAAAGTCGCCTTCCATCCTCACATGGTGACTGCGGACCATGGACATCACCTGGTTCAAGACATCACCGAAGCTAACATTGCCCAGGGCAAACGTCCTGCCCTTGACGGCGAGCACAAGATGCTGCATCTTGAGCGCAAACACCTCGGGATCGCAGACGGAATCGGGCTGGCGGGACCGCTCGATCATCAGCTGGCCGGCACGGTACCCATCAAACTCTGCAACGGCGCGGAACAAGTCGAGAAAGTTCCGGCGATTCACCTGGTTCAGTTCGGTCACCAGGCCGGTGTCGATGAAGATGACCTGGGGTCGGTATCCCTCAGCGTCCAGCTGCGCGAGCGCAGCATTCCATCGTTTCGGATCTTTCTGGTGAGGCCGCAGGCGCGAAAGCACCGATTCGACGTCGTCGCTGACATCGGGAGGCGGCGGATGGTGATGGTGGCCCCTCAGGGTAAGGTCGGGATGCGCTGGTTTGTAGAAGCGAACCATGATATTGCCGGGGTGAAGGTCGGCATGGACGAAATTGTCGATGAGCAGCATGTGGAGAAAGGCATCAAGACCTTCGTGGGCAATGTCTTGCTGAAACGCTCCACCGCCAGCTTCGAGAAAGGTTCTCAGGGGGATCCCATGCGCAAACTCCTCGATCAGCACTTCTCGGGTCGTATAGTCAGAGTAAGGATACGGGAACCACGCGGTGGTCCGAGACTTGAAGTGTTTCCGAAAGATGCATAGATTGGCTGCCTCGATGCGCAGGTCCAGCTGGAGGCGCATCATCTCGCCGAATTTCTTCACCTCGTCGGGGAACGATAGCCATTCCATGGTGGGGATTGCATTGATGATCCTGGCAAAGAACATCATGATGCGGAGATCTCGAGCTATGATCCTTTCCACCTTGGGGTGTAGGACCTTGACGGCAACATACGACGATGGGACGCGTTGAGGTGAGCATTTCATCATGAGACCGACATTTTTATGCACCCTTGCTCGCAGGCCCTCTGGCTCGTCGGCCACTGCTTCGTTTAGAGCCGCAAGGTTGCCTCGTAGCTTTGCCTTGTATACCTGAGCGATCGCTCCAACGCCAAGTGGAGTCTCGTCAAACTCCTCAAAGATTTCGTCAAACGGCAATCCATTGAAGGCTCTGGATATGGTCTGCTTGGTGACCTCGAGTGGATGGGCGGGGGCGTTTGAATGCAACGATGACATCCGCCGGCACAACTCCGGGGGGAACAGATCGGACCGCGATGCTGCCCATTGGCCCAACTAATATATACATGCAAGACCATGGCCCCTAACTGTCAGCTTCTTCTTCCCGCCAATGGGACATTTTGGGACCTGTTCAGCTGTAACCTGCCTTGATAAACGTCGCGCCCGCGCGCTCCATTGCCAAGGTGAGAAACTCGTACCACCATAACGCACCCGTCCTCTCATTGTCCTGCTCCTTGACTCTCCGGCCCAGCCAGACCACGGGCACCGCAAGCAGAACCGGCACAAAAACCGAGACCAGGTACAGAAACCGGCACGCCGTCGCGACCACCTCGTACACATGGTCAAACACAAGATACAGCCCGCGTGCGATCTTCATGACGCCATGCGCCTCGCTGGGCGCTCGCTGCTCCCTGATCTCATCCCGCGACGCATTCAGCATCTCCAGCTCGGTGGTGGTCGTGCCGTCATCGCTGCCCGCTTCGGCCATTGCAAGGAACGCCGCCGGGCCCACGGCCGCCAGCAGCAGCACCCGAGCCGAGCCGGCGCGTGCGTGGAATCTGGGGCATTTTGCCTTATGGGACGGGCGTGGTGCATACGCCCGGACAAAGGAGCGACGGAACCATGGGCCCAGAGGCTTCGAGCACCGCAGGGGGCTGGGGCTCAGACCTGGACCGGGAGGCAGCGACGGCACAAAGGAGTGGCAGAGTACTGTCGACCTGCGAAAACAAAGACGTCCCAGGACAGCGAGCGGTCTCATACTCTCGTCTCATACGGCAGAGTGGTGGGCATAAAGAGCGAAAGACACTGCAAAAATCCAGAGCCGACACGCCTTCATGGTGCAGGCAAAGTGTGTCTGGAGAGTCCGTCGTCTCCGTCCTTCCCTTTTGGCGCTGTCCAAGGTCTGCAAGCTTTGACCTACAACGGTGCGTGTCACGTGGATGGAGCTCACGACGTCACTGCTCGGAGGAAAAAGGACGGACCGAGGCACGGCATCTTGGCATTTTGTGCTGTCACGACGTACATATAGAGAGTAGTTACTAGCTAAGAGTGATACGACTGTGTAGGCGAGTAGTAGTCGTTGGGACGTAGTAGTGTTGTAGTAGTGGTAATAGTAGTAGTGGTAGGAGGAGGTAGCTAGGTGAGGATGAATTCAACAAGACAGGGACAAGGTGTCTCTAAAAGGGTATCTACATGGATGCGAGCATGATCATCGTCAGGAAAAACCACAGCAGTGTTACTGGGTAGTACATGGTTAGAAGCGGCCGTGTCGCTCGTCGTGGCGATCGGGCACGGACGACGAGTGGCCATTGGCATCGTTGTTCTCGGGGGCCTTTCGGGGCCAGTCGCGGGCGGTGTCGATGCTGCTGCGCGGGAACCACAGCTCGAGGAAGACGTAGAGGAGGAAGTCGATGACCACGCAGAGGCAGAAGAGCTTCCCGGCCCAGATGCCGCAGCCGTAGTATCGCTTGAGCCGGTCGATCAAGGCAAAGCTGAGCTCCCTGCTGCGTGCGCCAGCCCATTCACCGGGGGCGCAGCCGTAAAACTCCTCCTCGCTGATGGCCCCGCAGATGCCGTTGTAGACGCGTTCCGTGCGTCGAGCCACGTCCGCCCATGAGTACATCATGCGGACCTGGTCGTGGAACCGGTCGGTGCGGACTTTGTTGGATCGCAACGCGGCGATGGCTTTTCCCGTGGCCTGGACGAGGTCGTCTTCCTCGGGCTTCGCAAACGTCGTCATGTGCTGCGGCAGGACCTCGGGGATGCCGCCGACCCGCGTGGTCACGACGTACAGTCCGCAGCTGGCCGCCTCGACGATCACGGTCCCAAAGGCTTCGGTCAAGCTGGGATGCAGGTAGATGTGGCCGCGCACCATGACGTCGCGGACGTCTTCGTGGCGAACAGCGCCAAGCAGCTCGACACGGTCTTGGAGGACGTTGCGTTCTATCATCTGCTCAAGGTCGATGGCCTTTGGACCGGTGCCCGCGATGACAAATCGGACGTTGGGATGAGACGCGAGGATCCGGGGAATCACGGCGATCAGGAGATCGGTCCCTTTGTTGTAAAAGAGCCGCGACACGACCACGATTGTAATGGTATCGTCGGGGCCTAACGGCGGCCGCGGTGGAGGGAATCCCGGCGGTGGAGGGCCACGAATCGGCGGACACGGACGGGTCGGGTGGTACAGAGGTTGGAAGTCGTCCGCAACCAGCGCATTCGGGATGACGGACACCATCAACGGGTCCAACGACGCCCGCAGCACGGTGTTTTCCTTGCTTTGCACGGCGGTCAGCTGGAGGGAGGGGGGATTGTCTCTTG
>FQSS02000799.1:21964-49183 GCA_900128795.2 Malbranchea cinnamomea | reverse complement strand
GATAACACACACCAGGTATGGCTGACACAGATGACGTGGTCCACGTCGCTCAGGGTAAATTTGAGCAGTTTGTTGGTCAATATCGATCCTGCATCTGCAAATCCAAACAAAGAATGGTCCGTATAGACCGTCCGCAGCCCCATCGTCCGCGCATGGAGGATGGCTTCGTGGCAGAAGCTGCTGAGGCTCTGGTGGCCGTGGACAATCTCGATCTGCTCGCGTATCATGATGTTGCGGAATATGGGAAAAAAGGAAAACACAGTGGGCATCGTCGCCTCGCGGTATATGACCAAGAAGGGAACATGGTAGACCTTGAGGCCATTGGTCAGGTAACGCACCCCGGTCCGGCCTTTGTACGCGTGGGTGACGATGATAACTTTGTGGCCTCTGTCGATGAGTCTCTGCACGGTACGTACGGGTATTAGTAGCCTGGTGGATCCTTGAACGAGCATCCCTGGGAGCAGCTCACCGTCGAAAGTTGATAGATGTGACTTTCCACACCACCTGCAACGGCGGTTTAGCCCGTGTCCTCGTGCATCCGGCCACAGGAAGGCCCACTCACCTGGCTGGGGGAAGAAGAAATCGCTGATCATACTGGGCCCGTGAGTCAGCGTCGATGTTCCAGCCAGGACATCAAATCGTTTTCCTTGCGGGAGGGGGGGAGATACTCACGCAATGTTGTATGGCATCGTGGCAGAATGCGCCAACTGGGGTGCTGGGAGCTATGGACTCTGCAAGCGGGCGGGTTCATGGTTTGGAGTGTCAGTCCACCAAGACAGATTGCACACTCCAGTGAGTTAACGAGAGCATTGATCGAAGTGTGCAAGTCAAGAGTTTCTGAAGCCCGGCGAGTGTCCCCTTCAGGAGTCGATGAGACGTTGCTCTCAGAACTTTACTAGTCCGTATGTTTGTCCTGGAGTGCTTACGCATCACATCTGTGTTTGTCGCCGACGATCGAACGGGCCAGCCCGAAGGCGGTGACGTTCTGCCAAGCTCGATGTTTTTTTTCTGTCAAACTGCTCTGGAACTATACTGCTTGTCGCAGACGACGGCGCCAACAGGGCAACTTTCTGCCTACACGAGCAGCGCCGTTATGGCTTCTCCGTTCTACGCGCGCTATGTGCCTGGAAGCGCTGCATCCCCAGGCGCAGTCACTGTGAAGAAAAACGACGCCGCCCTCCCCCAAAAGCGCAAACGAGAAGACGACGACGATGTCCCGGACAGCAGCCCGGCCAAGACCGCAAAGAGCGAGAACAAGTCCAAGAAGAAAAAGAAGAGTGGTCATGCCAGTCTACAGGACGGCACGCCCGAGGGGGAGAAACAGCCCCAGTCAGATACTGTCGGGCAGGACCGTTCCGATGAAAGCGTGCAAGCGGACCGGCGAGCCAAGAGGGAGAAGAAGAAGAAGAAGCAAAAGAAGACAACGACGACGACCTCTGAGGTCGAGATACCTACAGAGCATGGAGAAGCTGGAGTGGATAAATCTCTCGAGACAGATGAGGGAGCTGAAGATAATGTGAGGGAGCAGCAAGGGGTTACGACAGATGGGGTCGACGGCGCGAGCGGCACACAGGGGGAGGAGGAGCCGCAGCAGCAAACGGAGAAGAAGAAGAAGAAGAGAAGAAAAATTGAGAATAATATTATAGATCCGGGGAATAGGGAATCGACAAAGAAACATGCAAAGATTATTTCCAAGTTTGAGCAGTCCAGGCTGAACGCGCAGAAACTGTCAAAGACAAAGGACGAAGAGGCGGGAGAGTCGAGCGAGAAGCAGGTCGAATCCCACGGACTTGAGCCTCTCCCACAGCCTGCGCCGGCGCCCGAATCGAAGGAGTTGCCGACTTACTCGACGCTGCCCTCGTGGCTTGCGGAACCGTACTATGTCTCCCCGGACCTCCGGCGCGACTTTGCGACGTTGGCGATCGACCGGAGACTGGTCTCGGCGCTGGAGAGTAAAGGATTCACGCAGGCGTTTCCTGTCCAGTCGGCGGTGATGGACTTGGTTTCTGAAGGCGCGGCAAACTACCACGAGGGGGACATTTGTATTTCGGCTGCCACGGGCTCCGGCAAGACGCTGGCATATGCCATCCCGCTGGTTCAGGGGATCCAATACTCACCGGTACATCGACTCCGCGGACTGATCGTGGTCCCCACGCGAGAACTGGTCAAACAAGCGCGGGATGCGTGCGAGCTCTGTGCAAGCGGGACGGGGCTGCGGATTGGGACGGCAGTTGGATCAACGGCCCTGAAAGAGGAACAGCAGCAGATCATGGGACATGATCAGGTCTACGATCCCGTGGCTTACAGGGAACGAAACGAAAAGCCCATGGGTCCCGAAGACTGGGCCAGATTCAGCCTTGCAGAGTATCTGGCGGACGCGGAGGAGTTTCAAGCGTCGTTACCGGATCATGTCCCGACAGCCTCCCCGAACGTCGACATCCTCATCTGCACGCCTGGCCGCCTGGTGGACCATGTCCGCTCGACAAAAGGGTTTACGTTGGAGCACGTCGAGTGGTTGGTGATCGACGAGGCCGATCGTCTGCTGAACGAGAGCTTCCAGGAGTGGGTTGAGACGGTGATGCCGGCGTTCGACGCAAGGCGAGATGCGGAGTCGACAGGATCCGCGCAGTCGTTCCTTGGACGGCTGGGGATGAGCATGAGCCGACCGAAGCTGCGGAAGATCGTCCTCAGCGCCACCATGACCCGTGACATCACCAAGCTCAACTCGTTGCGGCTGCAGCATCCCAAGCTGGTTGTCATGGAGGCGAAGGCGGCCAAAGCGGAGGAGCGTCAGGATGCGGAGACGGCGGCTGCAACCGCAGCGAATGACAGATACCGGTTGCCGGCCAGGCTGTCCGAGTTCTACGTGCCGGTTGGCGATGGTTCGGAGAAGCCGCTCTATCTGCTTCAGCTTCTGGTGAGCCGCCTGAAGATTGAAACTCGGGGAGGGTCTCCACGCCCGCGCTCCTCCAGTCTATCTTCTGAGGCGTCCTCGAGCTCATCGGATGAGACGTCGGACTCTGATTCAACTTCGTCTGCTTCCGACTCCACCTCCGACTCCGACTCTGATTCCGTCAGCTCCGTCTCGTCTTCGTCGTCGGATTCTTCTGCTGCCAGCTCATCGAACTCGTCTGAAGCGGCCGACGACGGCCGCCGCAAGCCCACCGCCCTCATCTTCACCAAGTCCTCCGAGTCCGCGGCGCGTCTCTCGCGACTCCTCTGTCTCCTCCATCCGCCGTTTTCGCAGGTGATGGGCACGCTCACCAAGTCCAACCGGTCGAGCTCGTCCCGCCGGACGCTCTCGGCGTACCGGCAGGGACGGATCTCGATCATCGTGGCGACGGACCGTGCGTCGCGCGGGCTCGATCTCCCGTCGCTGTCGCATGTGATCAGCTACGACGTGCCCGCCAGTCTCACCAGCTACATCCACCGCATCGGGCGCACGGCACGGGCGGGGCGCGAGGGCTGTGCCTGGACGCTCGTGGCGCATCGCGAAGGACGATGGTTCCGGAACGAGATTGTCCGGGGCGCGCTGGAGCGCATCGGTGGAGAGAGGGTGGTGAAGAAGGTGGCCGTGGACTGGGGCGAGGACGAAGGCTTGAAGGCCCGGTATGCCGACGCCCTGGCCCAGCTGGAGCGGCAGGTTGTAGAGAGTACGAGGCGGGTGAATCGAAGCGAGAAGCCCCGGGTGTCCTAGCGGGTGTATGAGTCGTTTACTATGATGGCACCAAAGACTACTAGGATGTAAAGCTTGAGCTGTCCAATGTACTCTGTTCAGGGAAGTGGCCACAATCATCAGATCCCTTGGTATTCCATGATTGTGTTCAATAGTGTCTGTCAATGGGACCAGTCCTCAAGCAGAGATCGAACTCTGGTATATACGAGTCTAAGCCTCATCTCCCCTGCTGCAACTGCTCATTGAATAGACTGAGATGTTGTATCCGCACCTCTCCAAAACCCCTTCACTCTTAAAAGTCAGAACCTTTGCACGATTCTCACAGCACCACTCCTCGCACCCGTAGCAGGTCCTAGGACTACCCGTTTGGGCAGGCGACTGGCGTGACGGGGACTACGCGTCGGGGCGCGCGACTGAGAACGCGAAGTCATGTGATCGTGCAAAAATCCCATTACAGCAGTCAGGCGACCATCTAGGGTGAAGCTGAGCATTCTTGTCTTGTCTCCTTTCTTCGCTCTTGACTGCTCGACTGTCTGACTGATCCCGTTCTGTTGACATTTTTTTTGTTCTTTCTTTCTCAGCTCTTTGGTTGACATCTTGCTGCATCCACGGAGGGACTTGACTGAGAGAGAAAGATAAGCACTACATACTACTACGCATACGTAGTAGTAGTAGTAGCAGCATAGTCATACTACTACCCCGGGGGATTTGGGTCTATGACGCACAGGCAGACTGCAGTGAGAGCATGAGAGGGTGAGAGAGAGAACAGGTGATCGAGCTCTACTCCAAAATGTATGTCTGGATGGAGGAATGGCGTCAACTGCCCCCGACACATCGTTGCACCCGCACCGTCTCTGATACCCCAAGTACTGCTACTGACATGGTGCCACGGACAGGAATCCTCCCAACAGGCCGACCAGGCGGAACATCCAAGGGCCGTATGTGCAGCCTCGTTGATACAGCTACCGTGTCCTACGGGTATACACTCATACTATTTCATGGCTAACTACTGTCTCGACAGTCACTCCGCCCTGACCGACTTTCTGGCTGTAAGAACTCCCCGACAAAAAACGGCAAAGCCAAATCACATTTTGTCGGGACGGCTAGCCTTCGGGGCGGGGTCCGACAGCTAACACTGCGGTAGGCACACAACATCTCAGCAGCGGACATCCGAGAGAGCTACCAGCAGCGTCTGGCGCAGGCACGGGCGCAGGCGCAGGCCCAAGCCCAGGCGCAAGGTCAAGAACAGACCCTCTCCACGGGCGACCGACCCGCAGCACAGCCGCCTGACGACGCAGAAGTCGACGCGGCCATCGAGCGCTCCCGGGCCAGCCGCAAGCGCCGACAGACGGCCACCGAGTTCGCCAAGGCCAAAGCGGCCGCCAAGAAGAAAGCTCGCGCGTCGCGCAAGATCCCGGCCAGTGACGATGACGAGGATGGCGACGAGTACGATCTGTGGCTCCCCGAGGGCATGAAGCAGCGGTCTCTGCCGGGCCAGCTGGACAACTGCGAGATCTGCGGGAAGCGGTTCACCGTCACGCCGTACAGCAGGACGGGGCCGCAGGGTGGGCTGCTGTGCACGCCGTGCGGCAAGGAGCTGGCGGCCGAGGAGAAGAAGGCGAAGCGGGCGGAGACAAAGAAGATCTCCCGAAGGGGACGCCGACAGAACTTTAGTAATCTCCTGGATGGCATCGCACGCCGGGGGGCGCCCAGCTTGGTGGAGATGTGCATCAAGGTAGGCATTCCCCGGAACAAGAAGAAACAGGGAGCAGAAGAAGAGAAAGGCTGCTGACGTCTCCGGGGGATGGCAGAAAGTGGCAGATAACATCAATGACATCGAAGAGTTTGGAGACTTACCATCTGAACTGCTGCATCGGCTGAGCCAGATTCTGTCCAAGCGGCGCGTGCTGACGCCCCGGACCCTGAGTCTGTTTCTGAGGCCGGACATTAACTTTATCGAAATCTTTGACTGTGCCAGTAAGTATGCCCCAGGTGTGAGAGACAAGTTGCTGGCGTGTTCTTTGAGAAACCCAAACAGAAAAAAATAATCAATCAATCGGCGTGTGATCTGATTGGGACGTGACACAGAACTCGAGGAAGAGGACTTTCAGCGGATCTTCGCGTGCATGCCGGCTCTGGAGAAGGTGGATTTGCGCTGCGCGGGCCAGATGAAGGACAGCGTGCTCGAGTACGTGATGGGGCGCGAGTGCCGCATCCGGCACCTCCAGCTGGACGCGTGCAACCTAATCTCCGATGGCTGCTGGAAGCGGTTCTTCGAGAGGTGCGGCGCGCGACTCGAGGTGCTGAAGCTGTCCAACCTGGACGTGACGATGGGCGACGACACGGTGGCGCACCTGGTGCGGCACTGCCCCAACCTCCGGTCGCTGAAGCTCACGGAGTGCTGGAAGCCAGGCGGCGAGTCCCTGCGGGCGATCGCGCAGCTGGGGCGGCTCGAGCACCTGTCGCTGCATTTTCTGCGGCCGACAGACGGCGCGGCGGACGAGCTGGTGCAGCTGATCGAGCGGGTGGGGGCGAACCTGCGCACGCTGTCCCTGCGGGGGTTCCGGGAGGCGGACGACCGGGTGCTGGCGGCGATCCACGGGCGGTGCCGGCAGCTGCGCAAGCTGCGGCTGACGGACAACGCGGTGTTCACGGACCAGGGGTTCGCGGGGCTCTTTCGCGACTGGGACAACCCGGGCCTGCGGATCGTGGACCTGTCGGGGACGCGGGACGTGGACAGCGCGAACCCGGACGGGCCGGCGGAGCCGATCGGGCTGGCGTCGGAGGGGTTCCGGGCGCTGATGCGGCACTCGGGGCGGACGGTGCGGCGGCTGAACATCAGCGCGTGCCGGCACATTTCGTTTGCGGCGCTGTCGGCGGGGTTTGGCGGGGAGGACGACCAGCAGCCGGGCCCGGAGAAGCAGGTGGACGGGGCAGGCGAGGAGGACACGGAGGACAAGGAGCTGGAGGCGTTGGAGGCGCTGGAGGAGCTGGACGTGTCGTTCCAGCCGCAGATGGACGACTACCTGGTGGGCCGGCTGCTGCGGCGGTGCGGACGGCTGCGCAAGGTGATCGCGCTGGGGTGTTTCCGGGTGCGGGACGTGGAGGTGCCGGCGGGGGTGGCGTTGATCGGGGGGGTGAACGCGCAGCGGTCGATAGCGTAGGGTGTCCTCTTCCTTTCTTCTTCTTCTTCTTCTTCTTTTTCTGCTTCTGCTTCTGCTCTCTCTTTGCTCTTGTTTTTCCGCTTTTTGTCGGGGCGAGGCGTGTGGGATGGTGAGGAGCCACGGTGTCGGGGACGTGCAGGATTGTATCATCGGGACATGGCTCTCAGAGAGGACTTGGACGACGACGACGACGACGGAGCACTCCTGGTCAGAGTGTCATGGAGATGGTCGGAGTCGGGGTGCTGTCGTGAGGGCGTATTCTTTCAACCATCAATCCATCACGAAAACAAAAACAAAACGAACAAAGAAAAGAATAAAACGAACCACTACACCAATTCATGCCGGCTGATGTGCCTGGTTGAGAGATGAATCTTCTCCGACACGACTCGGTCATTTACCATCCTGACTGACTGGCACTGTGCACGGCAAAAACCCTCATGAGAAGCCATTCTCCCCACACCTCCAGGCAAGAGAACGTACCCGAGTAGTAGTCGTAGTCGTCGTCGTCGTCGTCGTAAGCAGTAGTCGTCGTCGTCGTAGTAGTCGTCGTAGGAGTAGGAGTGGACCAGCGTGACCGGTCGCCACGCACCGCCCGAGTGCGCCTGCGACTCCACCGCCAGACACTCCAGCACGCCACAGCACCCGACTGCGAAGGTCTCTTCCGTCTCTCTCTCTCTGTGTCTCTCTCTGGCCGGCTCTCCTACCTCTTCTTCTTCTTCTTCTTCTTCTTCTTTCTCTCAATACTCTCTCTTCATCACTACTTCTCCCGTTCTCCTTCTCTCTCTCTCTCTCCCTCCCTCCCTCTCTCTCTCTCCTTCTCTCTCTCTCTCTCTCTGTCTCTCTGGGTTGTTCTGCTGCTCCCGTCTGTCCATCCCTCTCGACCTGGTCTCCTCCCGTCCTCTCCTGGTCCGACAGGCACCATCGGACCCCATCCACCATCCACCCTCCTGTTGCAGACTCCCTCCGATCCTCCCACGCACAGCAGCTGTCCCGGGTTTGGTCGTGGCGGCCCTCGTTGATCCTCGTTGACCTGACAGCCACGCCGAGACCACAGGGCTTCGCACACTGTCCGATCCTGTCCCGTCCTGTCCTTGTCCGCCGCCCAAGAAAAAAAGAAAGAAAAAAGAAAAAAGAAAAAAAACGACATCAACATCAACCTCTCGCTCTGTCTTACGGTCTGTCTCACCATCTTCCTGAAGTCACCGACTCGGATCAGCGCGCGTCGTGGCCGGCTCTCCCTCTCCGCCTGATCGTCCCGTCCGATCGTCTGTCCTGGTAAGCTCTTCCCTCTGCCTCGTGATCCACCGCCCTGCCCTGTCCGATCCATCCCCGTCCCTCGTCTCGACGCCAGCACAACAGACAGAGAACACGATCAGAGCACGAGAAGAAAGAGAAGAAAAAGAAACGAAAAAAATTTCACACATTCACACACACTGGTTGCTTGCTTTTTTCTCTCGTCGTTCGGTGCTGTTCCCCCCGTCGACGGGGAATTGACTTTGGACGCCTTTTTTGGGTTGCCGCCCGAGGAGCCTCGAAGCATCCAAACCGCGGTGGCAACGTCGCCCTGTCTCACCCCCCTGCCTCGTCCCTCTCTCTCCCTTCACCACCACTCACCCTGCCCGTAGCTGTCGTCGTTGCTGTTGCTGCTGTTCTTCTCGTTGACTGGTTTGCTGGACTCGCCGTCGTGACTGAGTGGCTGGCCGACTGACTGACTGGCTGGCGGGCAGCTCTGCAGTTCCATGCCGTCCTGACCTTGTCGACGTCTCGCCTGAATCTTGTCTTTTCCCCTGGCTGCCGGTTTCCCTGGATCACGCTCTCTCCCCCACCCCAATTAACTTTCCATCCCAAAACTCCAGCTCGTTTCCGACATCCACAAAGAGAGAATAAAGAGAAAGGACAAAAATTAAAAACAAAAAAAAAATATAGATAGAGAGAGAGAGAGTCCAAACACGTCGAGTGGGAAACATTGACCGATCAGACGCACGCAAACGCTCCCCCACGGCTCAATGCCCCTCAGACTCCCCAAGGGCTTGCGTCGCAAATCCGCCGGCAATGTCCTCGACGAGGCTGAACCCCCCGCCGAGCCCTCATTTCGCGTCCTCGAACGTCCCCGTTCGGCCGCCCTGAGAGGCCCCGGCCACGCCCGGCACGACTCGGACCCTGACCCGGACAACATCTTTGCCGGACTGGACAAGGCCAATCGGTATGCCGCTGCAGCGACTTCTTCTCCTCCCATCCCTCCTCCTACGACTGCTGCTATGACCACTACTCTCCCCGACTCACGACCACCCTCACCATCCCAACGTCCACGTCCCCCCTCCGCCGCCTCCGTTGCGTGGACCATGTTGACCAGACGCAGAGGAAGCAGTGGAACCGCACACACCGCGTCGACCGGCCGCTTCGACGACAGCTCCGCCTCGTCCGTCAAACACTCCTCCTCGTCCACCCTCCCGTCATCCGCCGGCGCCTCCGCCCACGACGTGCCCCCCATCCCCGAGGCCCCCTTCTCCTTCTCCCTCCGTGCGGCCGGCCGCACCTTTTCGTTTGGCTCCAAGTCCCCCAAGGTCCCGCCGCCGCCGCCGCCCGCCGCCTCGTCCTCCTCCACCTCGTCCTCCTCCGCGCGACCCCCCACCCATCCGCCGCCGTCGTCCTCTGGCGTCCGGGGCCGCGCCACGACCGCCAGCACCGCCAGTACTGCCACCCCGCCGCGCCTGGAGTCCAACTTTGACCTGGGCGGCGACGCCGATTGGGGGAACCTGTTTGACGGCCTCGACCGGGAGAAGAAGGCTGCTCCGTCGACGGGTGCCCCCGCCCCACAGGTACGTGATTTTTCGTCTTCTCTCTCTCTCTTTGGTTGTGTAGGTGTTGCTCACGCTGGCTTCAGAACCAACCGGCATCGACCACCGAACACAAACGCATGACCCTGCCCTCGCTCCTCGCCCCGCTCCGTCTCGACCGCAAAAAATCCGACCCCTCGCCCACGTCGTCAGACAGCCAGAGCTCCGGTGACGCCCTCATGGGTCCAGCCGCCGGAGAACCCGCCCCCACCCGCACGCTGGTCCCGCCCCCCGATCCTCGTAATGATACTCCTAATGTGGAACATACCGATCCTAATCGTAATCCTAATCATGCCGATTCGCCGCACTCGCCCGACCCCATGAGCCCGGCCACGCTGCGCAGCCCCGCCGATGAGACGGCGACCACGACAACTTCCGCCGCGCCGCAGCGCCTGCGTTCCCCCCCGGGCCTCCGGGCGGTCCAGGACCCCGACGCCTCGTCCCCGTACGGCAGCGACAGCGACTTTACCCCGATCCCCCTCAACCGGCCGAGCGCCGACGAGCAACAGCCCCGGATCGCCCGCAAGCCCGTCCCGCGCCCCGCCGTCGAACCCGAACCGTCGTCCCTGCCCGCCGACGCCGGCCTGGCCGCGCGGTACGAGGAGATGGCCCGCCACAGCGCCAACAAGCCGAGCAAGGTCATGACCGCCTCGCAGTTTGAACGGTACCGCCTGGAGCAGGAGCTGCGCCGGCAGAACAGCCGGGCGTCGTCCGAAAGCTCCAGGAGCGACCGCTACGACGACGACGAGGACGACGAAGACGAGGCCGAGAAGCGGCGCAAGGCGGCCAACCTGCGGAAGAAGCAGGAGGCCCATCTGGCCGTCTACCGCCAGCAGATGATGAAGCTCACCGGTGAGAAACACAGAGCCTCCGGGCCCGATCATTCGCGGCCGCTCAGCCTGGACCGCGAGGGACTCGGCACCGTCGACGCGCCCGCCAATGGCGAGACTACCGCCACCACCTCCTCCATCGCGGATCACACCACCACCAACAACAACAGCAGCCTCAACCCTCGCTCGTCGACGTATCTGTCCGTGCCCACCGCCGCCACGCGCCAGTCGGGCAGCTCCCAGTCCAAGTCCAGCGACGGATCGGACGATGAAGATATCCCGCTGGGGATCCTGGCCGCGCACGGGTTTCCCAGCAAGAACCGTCCGCCGACCCGCCTGGCCGCTCACAGTTCCAATCCGAATCTGCGCGCGTCGTTCCAGCCATCCTTGGCGCGTCCCGCGTCGGGAATGGGCCACCGCACCAGCACGCTGCCCGTGTTTGCCCGCAACCTGCCGGCGGACCCGTACTACGGCGCGGGCCTGGTCAACCAACCAAACCGCCAGTCGCTGGGCCTGCGAAGCAGTACCCCGGTTCCGGACACGGTTCCGCCGGGCCTCCCGCCGGGCGGGCTGATCGAGGTGATCGCCAACGAAGAACGGGCGCGGATGATGCGGCGCGGCAGTCCCAACGCTCCGTTGAACATGCGCGAGAGCATGGTGGGCGGACCGGGGACGCTGCTCGGCCAGCAGCAGATGAGAATGAGCCAGGTGCCCGCGTTTGATTTTCCGCCGCCGCAGCAGCAGTTTCCCATGAGCAACGACGGTCAGACGCAGGCCCAGATGACCCAGTTCATGCAGATGCAGATGCAATTCATGCAGCAGATGATGCAGAACATGCAGATGGGGATGAACGCGAATCCCAACAACAACAACTTTCTCTCGCCCAACAACATGATGCCGAATCAGCCGCGTCCGGTCTCGATGGTGTCGAACCGCAGCTTCGCCCCCAACGGCGGCACGCCGGGCACGCCGCGTCAGTACGACCAGCGCACGCTCAGCATGCTCGACCCCAGCATGTCCCGTCGCTTCAACCACCACCAGAACAACAACCGACAGTCGTTCATTCCGCCGCTCTCCGACCTGGACCAGGGCCTGTTCGGCTCGACGGACCCGGGCTATGCCGCCTCCATCGCCCCGTCCGAGCGCAGTAACGTGGGCCGGTCCGCACGATACCGCCCCGTGTCGGCCGCCGCCCAGAGCCCCAACGCTCCGCCGGCGGCCCAGCGCTCCTCGACCTTCACCTCGTCGACCCTCCAACCCCCCTCGGCCGATGGCCTCCGTCGAAACTCCATCAGCGCCTCCACCTCGCTGGCGCCCGGCGCCGCTGCACACTCGCCCACTGCCCGGCCGGCCAGCCTGCTGCGCCCGCCCAGCGCCATGCCGGTGGCCTCGAGCGGCCTGAGGAACTCGGTCCCGGGGCCCGATGACGACGACGAGGATGGCTGGGAGGAGATGCTCGAGGCGCGGGAGAAGAAGAAGAACGGGTGGAAGTTCAAAAAGGGGGTCAGCGGTCTGAGTGACCTGTTCATCGGCGCACACGACAAGATCTAAAGCGACCTTGGTTCTCACTCTGTTCCCTCTCCTCCAATTTTTTTTTTGGTTCCCTCTTTTGCCGGATGTATGAGTCGTGGTTCTCTGTACCTTGTTGTTTATTTTTTTTTTTCTGTTTATTTTCTGTTCTTTTCATTTTTCTCTGCTGGATGCGATAGAAAAGCTGCACACCACAAGTAACAACAAGAAGAAGACGAAGAAGAAGAAGAAGCAGAAGCAGAACCTGGTGGACATGATATCCCGATTGTTCGTGTTTTCCCTTTTTTTTTCCTGACTCTTCTAGTATAGTAAACGATTATTAATGGCAGAAACCTCTTTTTTTCCTTCATGATATTCAAAAGTCTGGTCTATGTGCTTCAATGTTATCTTTTGGTTACATGACAGACTAGATGCCGCCCGACAGTCCCTCGCCCCACAGATTCCTCCTCGTCGCAATCTCCCGCACACCGCTCCGGATCTCGTCCACAATCTCCGCCGCCGATTTCACCTCGCGCACCAGGCCGACGCCCGTGCCGGCATACGTGGTCATGCGGCCGTCGGGCCCCCAGCCGCCGCCGCGCGGCACGGCCGTGTCCATCTCCTCGCGGTACAGGCGGCGGTTCTCGTCGTCGGGCAGGCCGCGGACGACGGCGTCCCAGTACGAGCGGTTGGCCAGGCCGCGGGCGTCGTAGTCGGCGGGCCAGCCGTGGATGCCGCGCACGCGGTCGTACACGGTGCTGCGCACGGTGGTGACGCCGCCGTCGCGCGCCCGCACCACCTCGGCCTGGTAGGCCGGCGCGATGTGCGCCTCGCGCGCCGCCAGGAACCGCGTGCCCAGCGCCGCGCCGTCCGCGCCCAGCACCAGCGCGGCCGCCACCGTGCGCGCGTCGGCCAGCCCGCCCGCCGCAAGGAGCGGCGTGTGCTTTGCCGAGGCCGGGAGGGGGGCGTTGTCATCCATGGCCGCAGTCGTAGCCGTCGCAGCCGTAGCGATCGCCGCAGTCGTCGCAGTCGTCGCAGTGGTGTTGGTGTCGGTGTCCTCGGCCACGGGGGCGGCGGCGATGGCGTCGCGCACCTCGGGCACCAGCGTCATCAGGCTCGCGGCGTGCACGGCGCCGTGGCCGCCAGCGTCGGTGCCCTGGAGCACCAGGGCGTCCGGGCGCACGGTGCGCAGCAGGTGCAGGGCGGCGGCCACGGAGGATGTCTGCACGAAGATCTTGGGGGTGAAGGGAGGCTGGCCGGCGCGCTTCCTCTTGTCCATCTGCGGCTGTTCCTGGTGCGGCTGGTGCTGCTGCTCCGCCGCGAAGGCGCCGCGGATGGCGGCGGCCCAGTCGCGGTAGGTGGTGTCGTCGGGCCCCGTGGGCGAGCCAAACAGCCACACGGCGACGGGGCGGTACTTTTTGATCACGGCCAGCGACGCCGGCAGGTCTGCGCCCCAGGTCAGGAAGCCGACTCCGACGGGGAGCGGGGATTGTCCTCCTCCTCCTCCTCCTTTTCCTTCTTCCGCGCCCCCGTCTACTTCTTTTCCCCCCGTCTCAATCGGCCCCTCGCGCGCGAGAATGTCGACCGCCTCCTGCAGCCGCGTCTCCAGGTCCGACACGTCGTAGCCGGCGGCGATGAAGCCCAGGCCGCCGGCGCGCGAGACGGCGACGGCGAGGCGGGCCGTGGCGATGTTGAGCATGGGCGCGGAGACGAGCAGGGGGGGTTTGAGGAAGGGGAGGGCGGAGCAGAGGGCTGTCATTTTTTCCTCCGTTCTTTGTTTCTTTCCTGTACTTGTTGTGTCTTTCTTCGTGGTAGCAGTACCCGGTCGTAGCGGCAAGGGTAAGGCGAGCGACTCGTAGATTACATCCGAGTACTAGCAATGTAGTACTCGTTCTTTATGTAGTACCTCTCCAAGCCTTCTGGTGAGTCAGGATGCCGTGCAGAATGTACCGAGTGGGAGTCTGTCTGTCCGGTCTGGACGCTCGGGAGTTTTCCGAGGCGGAGTAGGACATACCAGCATAGTAAGTAGGGTAAACCTTCAAGCCATGCTGGTACCAGCAAGGACAGTAGCAGTAGTCCAAGTAACCGTGGCGGACAGACAACGAGACAGCCTCTTCTTGTTAACAACTTTCTTGTCGGCCGCGATCAAACGTACGTTGGGAGTGCGTATTTCCCAATGGGGTAAGTTGATGATGCCGCGAGGCCGAGCTTGATGACGTAATACTCACGTGCCATCTTATCAGATCAGATAAGCTCGCCTCATCATGTGACTGTCTCCTCTTTTTCGCCTTTTCCCGTTTGGGTTTTCTTCACCTGCTCCATCGCTTACTGCGAAAGAGTTGTCGATCTTGAACAACGGGGAATACTGTCTCCGCTAGTTATTTGCTTTATATACTGCATCTATCCTCGAATCTAGCCCGTCTAGCGGCCGCAGCTGGCTCCTGCGGTGACGGACCTCGGGCGGAGAAACATCTCGAGTACTACTACTACTACTTCTATCGGACAGTAGTACTACTACTATATTCCTCCTAGTACTCATATCTCCCTCGTTATTATTTTTTCCCCTCGTGCAGCCAGCGAAAGAGTCGGCCTGTCTCTCTTGGATACCTACTCCCTGCTTTTTGTCCTTTGTTGTGCCGCCCTGATCTCGCTCGGTCCTGTCCTCTCCTATCCTATCCTAGCACTACTACTATTGCTATCTTTGCACGATGAACGCGCCTGACAGGTAAGACTGCATCGTTGCGATTGCTCCGTGCTCTGTGGGTTTGTGCTGGTTCGTTGTTGCTGCTGCTGCTGCTGTTGTTGTCTTTTTTCTCTGTCACGTTATGATGATGATGATATCTTGCCAAAAGGGGAAAGAGAGCAAGAGACACCGCGCCATGGCAACCTCGTCTCTCTCTCTCTCTCTCTCTCTCTCTCTCTCTTCTTTTCTCTCTCTGTCTGCTTTCTCTCTCTGTCTGTATCTTCACCCTCTGGTCCATCACGTCCTGTTCGTCAGCACTGCACTACACCATTTCCATCTGCCCTCCTCGGCCCATCATGGAGGGCTACATGTTCTGGGATCCCTCGTGCGCGCGCTACCGCTACAACCCGTCCAAGACCAAAGTGCGCCCCCAGATCGATCCCCCCTTCAGGTAGCGTAGACCTGAACTGTCCTTCCATCTCTCTCTCTCTCTCTCTCAATATTTTTTTTTTTATTTTTTTACAAAAAAATACGAAATACGATGAGGTCAAGACTGGTCCTGACGGTGCTGCAGATTCGAGTCGTTCGTGCTGGCCCCCGGCGAGAAAAAGGTCGAGGTCGAGATCGACACGCGCATGCCGTCCACCTGCCTCTTCACCTTCAACAAGGAGGACCACACCCTGGGCAACCTGATCCGCTCGCGGCTGCTGCAGAGCCAGCACGTCCTTTTCGCCGGCTACAAGGTGTGTCCTCTTTATCGTCCTATTCTATTTTCCTTCTGGGCACGGCTGATGACTGGCGTCAAGGTCCCCCACCCCCTCGAGCACAAGTTCCTCCTCCGCGTCCAGACCGACGGCCAGATCACCCCCAAGGACGCCGTGGTTGCCGCGTGCCACGAGCTCGTGCGCGACCTGGGCGTGCTGAGCCGCGAGTTCACCAAGGAGTTTGAGCTGCGCAAGATGGTCGGTGCCGCGGCCCAAGCCGAGAACGCCCCCAACGGTGCGTAGACGTTCCCACGGGGGCGAGGGTCGATCCGGAGTTTCTTGGTCGAGTTTGTTCCGTGATGTGGATCTGGGCTGGCGTTGTTTCTGGGTTTGGATCGCTTTTCACTACTACTACACTACTACTAGTACTACGACATCAGTTACGAGGCTGCTGTCCCTTTTTTTACTCCAGACTTATCAGTACTTCTTTCTGTTTCTGATTCCCCCGGGTGTGTTCGCGGCTAGACTGCATCTCCATCAAGCTATACACTCGTAGCACTCTTACTGCTTGTACATATGTCCTGCTCTTCACGCTGTCTTGTCTTCGTCGCCCAACTTGATATCCAGGCACAGTCACGTGCTGCATACGTAATCCGCCCAGACAGGCTTAGCCCCTTGCCCCATCGGGACATCTCCTGAACAACCTCATCTTCATCTTCTTCTCCTCTCTCTCTCTCTCTCTCCTCATTCCAGTCCATTCCTCTTTTCTCCTTCTTCTTCTTCTTCTTCTTCTTCCTTCGTGCCCCTCGTTCTGTTTTCTTCTCCATCCCCTGCTTGTCTGTCTACCTGCCGTTTTGCCCTTGCCAATTGCGCTTCCATGTACCCGTCGTCCAACTACCTGGGCGGCGGCCAGTTCGGCCAGCAACCCCAGCAGTATGGCCAGCAACAGCAGCCGCAGCAGCAGCAGCCAGGAGGCTTCATGCCGCAGCCCACCGGCTTCATGGGCGGCCAGCTCCAGCCTCAGCCCACGGGCTTCCCCGCCGCGTCGCCCTTCTCCCCGCAGCAGCACCAGCAGCCGCAGTCGCAGTATGGCGGCTCGTCCTTGCAACCCCCCGGCATGATGCCCACCATGACGGGATTCCCGCCGCAACAACAACAGCAGCAATTCCACCAGCAGCACCAGCAGCCGCAGCAGCCGCAGCAGCATCCCTCCCTCCAACCGCAGCACACGGCGTTTCAACCACAGCAGCAATCGCAGGCCCCCTCGATACAGCTCCCGTCCCGCACCCAGGGCCAGACCTCGTCGCAGATCGCCCAGTCGTTCCAGAACCTGGCCGCCCCGCCACAACAGCAGCAGCAGCAGCAGCAGCAGCAGCAGGGCTCATCGGCCCCGCGGAAAGGCGGCGTCAAGATCCCCAACCAGAGACTGTCGTTCATCACGGCGCAGGACCAGGCCAAGTTTGAGCAGCTGTTCAAGTCGGCCGTCGGCGACGCGCAGTCCATGGACGGGGAGACGGCAAAGGGATTGCTGCTGAGGTCGAAGCTTCCCGGGTCGGATCTGGCCAAGATCTGGTATGGCCAAAGTAGTCCTCTTTTCCAATGTTTTTTATCTATTTTTGGACTTTAATGAAAAAGGTTTTGCTGATCTGTAACTGGTTCGGGTTTGCAGGGTGCTGTCGGATACAACAAAGTCTGGAAACCTCCTCTTCCCCGAGTTCGCCTTGGCCATGTATCTGTGCAATCTCCGCTTGACCAACCGCCCGATCCCAGACAAGCTGCCCGAACGGATCGCCAATGAGGTGTCGAGCATGGTGGATATCATCTCCTTTGCCGTCCCCGACGACCACCCCGAGCCCTCCTCGCAGACCAACGTGCCCAACTTCGATGCGCCCCTGATGCAGAACAAGTCGGCTCCCCCCGCACCCCAGCAGCCTCAGCCGCAGCAGCCGTCCAACACGCAGCTGCTCACCCAGCTCACCGCGCAGCCGACGGGGTTCTATAACCAAGCAACCGGGTATCAGGCCCCGTCCATCGTGGCCCCGCAACCCACGGGTTTCCCCGGCCAGAACGCGGCGGGCTTGCGGCCTCCGCAGCAGACCGGCCTGCAGGCGAACCCCCAGCCAACCGGCTACACGGGACCGCGGCCGCCCATGCCGCCGATGCCGACTGGGTTGGGCTCGAATCTGTCCCCGTCGCAGACCGGTGCCGCCCCGCTCCAGGCACAGCCGACCGGCGCCCCCGGCCAGTGGGGCTTTGTCAACGCACCCGCCACGGGCCTGCCCAACATCGAGGCCCTGAAACAGCGAATGATGCCGCAGCCCGGTCGAGAAGGGGGCTACACCACGGCAGGCCTCGCCGGCAACGCCACGATCCCCTGGGCCATCACCAAGGACGAGAAGAAGATCTACGACGAGCTCTTCCGCGCGTGGGACGGGATGGGTAAAGGCTTCATCGGCGGAGACGTGGCCATCGAGATCATGACCCAGAGCGGCCTGCCCCGCGAGGACCTCGAGCGCATCTGGACCCTGTCGGACCCCAACAACCGGGGTAAGCTCAACATGGACGAGTTCGCCGTCGCCATGCACCTGATCTACCGCAAGCTCAACGGCTATCCGATCCCCAACCGCCTACCGCCCGAGTTGGTGCCGCCGTCCACGCGCAACTTCAACGATTCCATCGGCACGGTCAAGTCGCTGCTGTATCAGGATGCCGAGTCGCGCAAGTCCTCCGGCGCTTTCCTGCAGCCGCAGAAGACGGGCGTCAGCTACCTCAAGAACCACTCGTTCCGCACGGGGAGCACCCCCAGTCCCGGCCGCAAGGATGCGACCGTCTTCAAGAACGACGACGACGCGGCGGTGGTCTACAGGTCGAGCGCGCGTCGGCGTGCAGGCGCCTCTGCGTCTCCGTCCCCATCGCCCTCTTCTGCCGCTTCGGGTCTGCCCGATGACGACCTCTCGGTCGAGCAGTTGAGGAAGAAGATCCGCGAGACAAAGATCATGCTGGACGCGACCGACTTCCAGGACGAGCAGCGTGCCGAGGAAGAAGAGGCCATGAACCGGCGCGATCGGCGAGAAGCAGAGTCGCTCATGGAGAGGATCCGACGCGTGCAGGACGACATCGACACCGACCCCAAGGCCGCGCTGCGGAACATCGATTCTGGAGCCGAGCGCCGCGCCCTGCGCCGTCAGCTCCAGTCGCTGTTGGATCAGCTGCCCCAGATCGCCTCGGATATCCGCAAGACGGAGCGGAGCATCGCGGAGAGCAAGCTCGAGCTGTTCCGGCTGAGAGACGCCAAGGCGCATCCCGGGAGCGCCGAGCACATCGTTGGGACCGGGCCCGGCGGCGCCATCACCGAGGCCGATCGGATCAAGGCGCGTGCCCGGGCGAGGATGCAGGCCCGCGCGGCAGAGTTGGCCGGAAGGCCCGTGCCCTCTTCGGATGACGACGGCGCCGCGGCCCGCAGACTCGAGGAGGAAAAAGCCACGATCGACGCCGAGCGCGAGCGGTACGACACGATGAGCCGCGAGGTCGAGGAGAGCGTGAAGGAGTTTGCGCGCGGGTTGGAGGATAGCCTTCGGGACGAGGATGAGAATTCGACGCGCGAGCATGAGCGGAGACGCTGGGAGGAGGCGCTGGGAGTGGAGGACTACATTCGCGACTTCATCTACGATCTTCAGCGGAATCGAAAGACTGCGAGGGTGCGCAAGGAGGAGTACGTGTTGCCCCCTTAAGCCCTTTCTTTTGTTTTGTTTGATCAAATGCGAGCTGGGGAACATCATACTGACTTCTTGCAAAGGGAACGGGCGAGTCGTCCCCAGATGCCCGATCGTCTTGGAAGTGGTTCGTCGTATGGCGGCGACCAGGCCAAGCGGACGCCATCGCGCTCCGACACTTCATCGCCTTCTTTTGCCGGAATGACGCACGAAGAGCGCGTGGCGGCCGCCAAGGAGCGCGCCCAGAAGCGCATCGCGGAGCGCATGGCTGCTGCCGGCCTGAGACCGGCCACAGACTCCGGCGAGACTCTGCAGCAGCGTCAGGAGCGCGAGAGACGCGAGCGAGAAGAGAGGCTTCGGCGCGCAGAGGAGGAAGAAGCACGGCGTGAACAAGAGAGACAGAAACGGCTTGCCGAGGAGGGTAGCCCCGTGCCTTCGCCTCCGCTTGCTACTGCCGCCAAGGCTGCTGCGAAGAAACCGCCTCCGCCGCCGTCGCGCAAGGGTCGCACGGACAGTGCGGGGCAGGCGGACGCCAGGAAGGCCGAGGAGGCCGCTCGAGCTGCGGCGGAGGCTCAGGCCAAGGCGGAGCAGGAGGCCCGGGAGAGAGCGCTGAGAGAGGAGCAGGAGGCGCAAGAGGCAGAGAGGAGACGATTAGAGTAAGTTTGACTCTTCATTTTTTACTGGTGTGTTCTGCCAGAAATATCTCTACGATATACTCATGCGATGTATCTTCAGGGATGAGGCGAGAAGACAGGAAGAAGAACTCGAACGCGAGCGTGAGGCAGCGAATGCCCGACTGAGAGCCCTCGAGGAGCAGGTCCGGCAGGGCAAGATCAGGAAGCAGGAAGAGAAGCGGAGGAAACAGCAGGCCGAGAAGGAAGCAAAGGAAAAGGAGGCCCGACTGGCTGCTCAACGCGCGGAGCTCGAGGCTGCGCAGGCGAGGGAGAGAGAACTCCAGCGGCAGCTGGAGGCTTTGGCGGAGGAGTCGCCTTCGTCTGACGAGGAAGGCCCTGAGGAGATTGCATCCCCGCGCCAGACATATCAGGCTCCGCCACCTCCTCCGGCCGCTCCTCCTGTTCCCGCCCCGCCGATCATCCGGGAGCCGGAGCCGGAGCCAGAGCCACAACAAGCTCCACCGCCTGTCCCGGAACCGCCGCGCGAGCCGTCACCACCTCCAGCACCTCCCGTCGCCAGCCCTCCCCCTGCCCCAGCCATTCCGCAGACGACTCCAGCCGCGGACACAGAGTCCAAGAACCCTTACTTCCGCATCCGAAACCAGAACCAGAACCAGACGTCGGAAGCCCAGACCACTCCTGCGGCGGACGCTGCTCCTACGACTTCTCCAGAAGTGCAGTCAACGAACCCATTCCACCGCCTTGCCCAGCAGGAAGCCGCCGCCAAATCTGCCAGCACCACGCCGTTTTCGTTCGACTACTCTGCGCCGTTCGAGCGTAAATCCCGCACGCGTCCCGAAGCAGACGATGACTGGTCCGTGGCGGAAAGCGACAACTCGTCCGACGAAGACGATGACCGCGTCGCGGGTGGCAGCGCAAAGCATCTCGCCAGCATCCTGTTCGGCACCATGGGCCCGCCGCGCCCTCTGAGCGCAATGGACGACAACAAGCCCGAGTCGAAGACCCCTACGCCTACTTCTCCCGCGCCTGCCCCGGCGGCCCCTGCACCTACAGCAGCCGAACCCCCGCCAATCCCATCGCTGCAATCGGCCCCCGCAGATGAACCTGACCTCCCCGCCTTCCCACCCGCTCCGCCGATGCCCGGTAGTTTCGAGACTCCAACCGCCACTCCGCCGCCGCCGCCTCCTCCTCCCCCGGGCCCACCCCCTCCACCCTCGGGCGCCGCACCTCCACCACCACCACCTCCTCCTCCACCGGCACCATCGGGCGCCGCTCCGCCACCACCGGGTGCTCCACCACCGCCGCCTGGCGGCGCGCCTCGGCTCGGCGGCGGGAACATCAACGGCGATGCGCGAAGTGCGTTGCTTGCGTCGATCCAGGCGGGCAAGGGGCTGCGGAAGGTCGAGACGCGGGATCGGAGTGGGGCGAGCGTTGCGGGACGAGTCTTGGACTAAGCGAGCGAGCGAGAGGCTTACTTTTTTTTTTGTTTAATGGAGAAGGGAATTGAGAGGCAGCATGAAAAAGGGGGAGATGAGAGCCATTTGGGAGAAGGAATGTCGCTCGCTGCGCTTAAGACTATAGGTATTGTTGAGAGTGTGTTTATTTGGGTTGAGATTGAAGTTTGTATCAGCAGCAGCAGTAGGAGTAGAAGTAGTGGTGGCTCTAACAGGATTATCTCTCGATATCAATCTATTTCCCAACTTGGTAGTACTTTCTCAGCACACCACTGATTCTTTCAATCTCCAATTCCCTTTCTCTTCCATCATCACCACCACCTTGCGGGGATCCCACTACTGTACAGAGCTACATTACATCCCTAGAATGAGATGGAGACGGGCAAGATCAGGAAATATATACAAGCAAGTATAGTTACAATAGAAGGGACGTTACGTGGAAGATATAAAAAAAAAGTAAAAACGTATCATGTCATTGATTCCCATGTCCGTGCCCATGCTTTGCCCGTGCCGTGAACCGTGATACATCATCAACAGTAGGAAACAAGACGAATAAGTCGACTTACGAATACCGACAACGAAAGAGAGACACAGACCTAGGACCTAGGGAAACGGGATATAACCACTAGGAGGCTAAGGATAGTAGTAGTAGAGATTGTTGAGCGCTTGAACGCCCACTCCATCTGGATCGTCGTCTTCGTCTGAGTCGAATGCGAATATGAATGTGAGTTCCAGGGGTCCATGTATGTCCGATGTGCGGTCACGACACCAGCTCCACGATGACGTTCACCACCGTGCTCACGCACCACAGAATCACCAGCCCGACGCCAACCTTGCGGTCCATCCGCCAGCCGTTCAGCGGCACCACGACCAGCAGGCCCACGAGCGTCACCAGCAGCGCGACGCCGCTGATCAAGAGGCTGCGGCTGACGTGGATGTGGAACGTGTCGCTGCGCGCGGTGAGGGAATGGCTCACGGCGCGTGATATCATGCCCGTCGACGACGCTTCGGGCGCGACCCCGCCGGCGCCGTGCAGGGTCATGTACAGTCCGCCGACGCCAATGCCCATCAGGATGTTGAGCATGGGCCCGCCGAAGCACGCGCTGAGCGCCATCACGGGGTATCCGAGGCGGGCGACGGTGATGTCCGCGACGAGGTCGCCGAGCGAGTTTCCGATGGCGAAGACCGTGAGGCCCAGCAGCGAGTCGCTGATGCTGAGGATCACGCCCAGCGTCTTGAGCAGGTTGACAACCTCGGTGGCCAGGATGGAGATCCAGGCGATGGCCACGACGAAGCCGAGGAACGCGAGGAGCGGGCGAGCCCGCGACGGGAGCTGTGTGGTCGACGAGGTGGTGGTGAGAAAGAGGGCGGTGAGCAGGAGGGCCGAGACGACGAGGGAGACCAGCCAGAAGAGCAGCAGGTTGCGGTAGGTCATGGAGGAGTCGAGGTTTGTCCAGGCGGCCCAGCTGATGAAGAGCGGGGCGGTGACGAGCTGGGTTGCGAGGAGCCAGCGGTTCCAGACCTTGGGGGCCGATGGCTTGCTCTCGGCGGACGTGGTGGGAACGAGAGGAGCTTCCGAGTCGTGTCGTCGGCGATTCGCGGTGGAAATGTCTGACAGGAGATGCTGGCGTGTCTCTCCGTTGACAGCGACCTCCGGTGGCTCAACACTCGGAAAGATGCCATCTGCATCGCGGTAGGGCTCCAGGGCAGCGCCGCCGTCAGGGCTCGGACAGTCTCGGTATTCCGTTGGCTGCAGTAAGGGGGACGAACGTTCGGCTGCCGCGGAGCTCTCTGGCTCGGCGGCTTCGGCAGGCTCCACGACGGGAAGGGTGATGGTCAGCACAAACACGCTTGGAGCGGCTGCAACGGCCAGGAATCTATCCCACACCGTCCCGTCCACCCACCCAGACAGTGTTGGGAATAAAGCTGCAGAGAGCACATGCGGTGGCGGCAGAAACCGATAAGGCCACCATCTCCACGGCCTTGGTTCAAAAGGGCGCACGTCGATGAGATCCTGGCTGCGAATGGAGCCGCCGAGGGTCGCACTCGGGGGAAGCTGGATATGGGGCATAGACGGTTGGGGTGGCGCAGTTGCGTCGTGGTACAGCGGAAACGGAGCTATGGAGCTCATGGACCCTGGCGATGAGGGCCGCCCGCCCGTGTCGCGCGGGGAGACAGCGGACATCACGCGGTCGCGTGACCGATCTTGTGCGCCTTGATGGTAATTGGGAGACCGGAAACTGTCCTCCGGCGGCGCAAGCAGGCTCGGAGACTTGGAACGTTCAGGGACAGCCGGACTCTGCGACCGCGATGGATATCCCGAGGACGTGGGCGACGCGAAGAGCAGGCCCGGTTGAGGAGCGCTCTGATGACCCGGACCATGGCCCGACGGAGCTCCGTGCGAGGCAGAGCGTTGGTGGACCGGCTCTTCATACGCCGAGATGGGCCGCGCCCGTGCGGCTGGATGATGCCGGTGGCTGCGATCATGAACGCCGTCACCCTGCTGGTCGTCGCCCGTTGGCTCGTCCGTGTACCTTCTCAGCACGATCTGACCCGTCCGGAAGTTCCTGGATCTCTGCAGCGAGGCCAGGACCGATCGAAACTCGAGCGCACCGACCAAACTGGGACGGATGGGTGCCCGATTGTAGCCCCTCTGGCCCGGAGGCGCCCTGCTCACTCGCATGTTGCCCTGCAGCTCGGCCAGGTAGCGATCACGGGCCTCTTCGTCTTCCTCGACGTTTTCCACCTTCCATGATGGGGTGCCGGCTCTCTCCAGAGCGGAAAAGTCTTCTGTCGATGCACCCAGCAGCAGCAGTGGGCGTGTCGGGCCACCATCACCACCACCACTACCCGCGGTGACCGGATGGTCATCGTCTTCGGGTTCCTCTTCGATCTCTAGTTCCTGGTTCTCGGGGATGTGGAAATGCGCCCGTGCAGCGAGGTCCCGTTCACGCTGGCGGCGCTGTCTGCCCAGAAACCAATGCCAGGAGACAACCGTGATGACGTAGCAGATGTAGAAACTGATCATGGTCAGACATTCCCAAGCATGCAGTCTCCCATCGGCCAAAAACACGAGACTGACACTCGCGGCGGCGATGAAGAAGATGATGTCGCGGACAAAGCTCCTCCGTGCCACGCGAAACGGCCTCACCAGCGCCATGGAACCCGCCACGACAGCGGTGATGAACCCAGCCGCACCAAGGAGCTCGCCCACGGCCAGGCTGCCACTGTTGGAGCTCATGGCGGCAAAGGTCGAGAAAACGTCCGGACTCCCATTTCCAAATGCCAGGAACGTCACTCCGGTCAGACTCTCGCTCATGCCCAGGATGCTGGCGATCGTGCTCAGGTTGATGCAGAGGAAGTCGCTGGCTGCGATGCCAATGGTGCTGAAGAGCAGGGCCAGCCAGAGCGCCAGGATGACAAACGCAATGGGCTTCGCATTGGCGAGATTGCAGTAGTAGAGCCGGAGGTAGGAGAGGAGTCCGATCTCGTGGTCGGCGCAATTGGCTTTGATGAAGGCGCACTGGTCTTTGGCCTTGTACACGAGGCGGCACTGAACAACAAGTCAGCACAAGCCACTCAGCGATATCATCTTCTTCTTTGCAAGGTGGATATATACATGTAGAGGCCATACCTCTTGCTCTGCGCCGTCCAAATCCGCGAGCGCATCTCGCCTCGTCAACGTCGTCAAGGACCGTTTACTGCTGACGAACGAGGCCGCGAGCCATGCCACAGTGGAGAGGAGTAACAGGGTGACCAAGACCAAGTAAAACGGATGTGAGGAGAAGCGGCGACGTTTCGGGGATCGACGAGCTGCTGAGCCCGAGAGAAAGGAGAGGACTTGTCGTGCCATTGCGTGTGCATCATTCCAGACTTGGTAGGAGTAGTTACAATAACTGTGCGGAGACAGCGAGTTTACCTCATGGTCAGTAAAAGAGAGAGCGGTAGCAACGTTCCCAAAAGCAGCAGCACCCCACGAATCTCTGTCTCTTCGAATGTCTCCAGGGATCGACTCTCAGAAAAAACCGTCTGTCAAAGTAGCAGTCTGTGATTCGTCTCAGCGAGATGAGCGAGTGAAGTGGTGATGTCATGTGATAGACGTGGCGGTGTTTTGGCTTATGTCATACCGCTGCGCCACACCGTCTACGCGTGGTCGCCAAGAATTCGCCAAACCGCCATGTTTATTAATAATAAGCGTTAGGCTCGGCGGCTAAAGTGGGATGAGATGAGTTGGCAGAGAACCAATCAGAGCCTTTCACCTCTGTGCCAGATTTTACCATAGTATCGGAGTACATACTATGTATAAATTATATATATATATATATTTGTATATAACTATATTCTTCATTTAAAGTGTATACAGTCAGAGACTATGACACTTACCTGACTTTTGTCAGGATTTGTCTGATACATGATCTCACATAAATAGCTGTTGATAGACACCTAGCCACTCGACATCGCCAATCCGCACCTCGTTCGGATCCCTGCAACGCAGAAGATTGGAAGAGATCCCCCCATACAATGTTGTCTGTCGCTGGTAATCACGCTGTTCGGAGAGGAGAGGTCCTTGGTCAAGTCGTATAGAGCTTGGATTTGGAGCTAGGTCAACGGCTTGGCTCGCGCGGGACGTGAAGTAGACCTTTATCTTACCGCAGCGAAACTAGTAAAATGTACTATACTTGGTAATACCTCGTAGTGCTACTCTTGATGGCGACGACAAGGTAGAATCATAGGCGGTGGTCACAGTTGGTGGTCTGTCTGTATAAGCCTGTCGGGCTCAAGATGGTCCTGTGATGGTTCCTCACTGACTCTGGGTAATCTGAACGCCCTCTCATTGGTATCTAGGCATTAATCTGGAGAGCTATCACCATGGTTTCGTGATGACATTAATCAAGCATATTTAGAAGACGACTCGACGGCCCGTGTAAATCTCTAACGCTAGTTATCGAACAGTCTTACTCAATGACCTCTTGTTTCCTTTCTCTAAATAATAGCTAGCATAGATCGGTCGATCGGGTGACGGTAGCTGCACGTTGACGGAGAACTCAGCAAAACCCCGACTCAAATGGCGACGGTTTCTGTGACATTGATCAAAGCTAGTCCTACTATCGATGGATGCTCCCCGTTCTCTGACGCGTAACACCGGTTCTCTGCTCCGAGTACCGGCGCTCCAGGCCCGAGATGCCGACGAGCTCGGGCGCGCCGCCCAGACTGGCCAGGACGACCTTGTTGTTGGCCGTCAGTTCGTCCATGACCGCGAGTTCGTGCGCGGAGAACCAGCGCGGGACGAAGAAGACGCGGAGGGGGATCATGGCGCAGATGAGGACGGGGAAGCCTGGGGACAGAAAGAAAACAACGGTCAGCTCCGTGCGTGTGCATTGGACTAATGAAAGCTTGGGATGTGGGGCATGGACGGGGCAATGGATCTCGAGTCGTACCGATGGCGGCGATGGTCTGCGAGATGGCCACGCACGCGAGGACGAAGAACATCTGCAGGGCAATGTAGAGCGCCAGCTTGCGTCTGCGGACCGTCAGGAGCGGGTCGTCGCGTTGGATGAACCGATTCTCTCGAAGCAAGAAGATGAATTTGCCGAGGATGCCGTTCGCTTCGATGGATCCCCACTGGTTCAGGATGTAGACTGAGCACCTGGACGGACGAAACAGATGGGGTGCTAGTATACTTACGCCCACGACGAAGAACACCCCGGCAAAGACAGCCAAGGGCATGGTATGCAGGACGACCAGGAGCGGACCAGTCATGGTGCCGATGAGGGCGAGACCCATGAGAAAGTGCGAGATGCGCTGCTCGACGACTTTGATGGCGCGGACGACGGGTCTCCTCACTTCTGCGCCTTCGCCCTCGGACGTCTTGACGATGACGACTTCGGTTTGGTACACAGTGAGCGAGTCGGTGTGAACGGGCGCCTGACCTCAACGATTAGACATGAAGGCCTTTTCTTTTTTTCTCTTTTCTTTCTTTCCTTATGTATATGGATGGATGGATGGATGGATGG
>FQSS02000799.1:214-21914 GCA_900128795.2 Malbranchea cinnamomea | reverse complement strand
AAAAAAAAAAAAAAAGAATCAGGGGTACGTACCTGAGGAACCAGTCCGTTGGGCATCGGAAGCCCGAGAATCCCGGCGACAAAGGTAGTGCACCCGAGAAGAAAGAAATCCCAGTGGAAACCTCCAGGTTTCTTCAGGGGGAACTGCCTCGCCTGGGCGGTCAAGCTGCTCACATTCTAGTCACCAGTTAGTACCCAACCTACCTACCTACTAAAAAAGTATTCGACGAGGCGGTGGCATACATGATCATAGTAGAATAGCAACATCGTGAGAAAGCCAAACGGGATGGCGACAAAGATCCACTTGGCATCCAGATCCCAGAAATGGATCAACCAGCCCCGCGGCTGGGTGGGATAAAACGCCTTGGTGGTGGGCAGCTTTCCGATGTTCGCGTCCTTTAACGGGCCTGGAATGTGGGCAAATCCGACCCAGAAGATCGTACCAATCTGGCCAGAACACAGTTAGCGGAGAAATTTATATCTGGTCCTGCCAGATCGGGGGCGTAGTACTCACCACGTAGGCGTAGTCGGCCAGGATGCCTCTGAAGACGGGCTTCCCGATCGTGCTCGAGCCGAGTTTCTGCAGGCTGTAGATTGTCCCGAAATACAGGATGGCAATCATGCAGCTCAGAAAACCCGACCGGCTCCCGCTGTGATCAAACTCGCTGACCAGCTCCTCGACACCCTTGACTGCGCGACACACCAAGATGCCAATCATCAACATGTGCAAAAGGGGCAACTTGCAGGAGGGGGGCGGTTGGCGACGGGGGAAGGGCACATACTCAGATAGATGATGCCGACATACATGCCAAACGACTCGCTGGAAAAGTCCGTCACGTAGCGCATGTAGTCGCACAGGTTCCCGATGGCGACCAGCCAGTGGAAGATGGCGGCCCAGATGGCCGTCCAGCAGATGAACTGCGGGTAGATGGAAGCGTCATAGCGGATGATGATGTCGTAGATGGTGTAGTTGAACAGGGAGATCAGACCGGTGATGCCCACGATGGTGAGGGGTTGCGCGCCCAGGATGCTGAAGACCATGGCGGCCAGGGCGGAGGAGAACAAGGCTTCGTTGACGCCAAAGAACTCCCCCGTGCGGCGGTACATGTCCATGGTATAAGCCAGGGCGGGGAGGAGGCTGGGATCAGTCAGCGCGATGCGATGCACCAGACAGAGCCATGGTCTGGACGAGTGCGACTCATGAACGCAGGGGAGGACAAACTTGACAAAGTACATGCGCACAACGCTGGCCAACGTCCGGTAGGTGAAGGCATCCGTGATGTCGCTCTTGTAGTACGGCACACGCCTGCGGATATCATGGTACATGCCGCGCCCGGGACGCAGGGGACGAAGACGCCTCCATCCGCGGAGGTTGTCGTAGTGGTAGGAGTCCCGGGTCTTCTCCCGCGTGAGAAGAGAGGGCGGATCAGCCTCGTCCATGTTGCAATCCACCGACGGGAGACGACGAGACGACAAAGACTGAAATGAGGGAGACAGGTACTCCAACCACTACCAGGATGTATTGGTATAGGAGAGGAAAGAAAGCTTGAAATGACAAAGGCGAACAACCGTCCGGTAATGTCAAAGGAAGAAAAACGCAAACACGGAAAGCGGACAAGTCATGGTCAGCAACATTGAGATGAGAAGCCGGGGAAACACGCCACGTTTCGAGGCAGAAGATATAAATCTCAGATTAAACATCTAGACACGAGATATATATATATATACGACGGCACACGCTGTGGAGATTGGCAAAGAGACCTGCCTGCCCCCGAGCGGGCAACGCTTTTCGACGGTGGGTCAGCTGTGTCAGAAAAAGTTCCCTTTTTGCAGTCCAAGCGCGGAAGAAGACCAGAGAATCTCCTCCATACTAACTGTTAGCAGGAGTATCAGAACCCGGATTTTTCGAATCCTCGCTGTGGCAAGCAGGGGACCCAGGGACCGTTCCAGCGATCCCCGACGCCGGGAACCATACGAGTTGGTCCACTCTGAACGAGCACGGTCTCTCCTCGAGCCCGTCTGCACTGGTTCTCCCCATCTCACTGCTTCAGAGGGCTCTCAGGTTTCTCGCGGACGCTGCACTGGAGGTTGGGTGTTTGCTGGCATCGTTTCCGACTGCTCCTCTTCTTCTTCGAGCGTTGATGTTGATCACTTTCGAAGCGGACGGGGCGATGAGGTCATCTCGGACTTTTGATTGGCCGGATTCCACTCCGCTTCCGATGCCAAGACCAAGCTTTTCCGCCCGGGCAGACTCTGCTGACTAAGATCTGCTGCTCTTCCACCGCCGAACTTCTGGAAGTGCTGCTTAATTAATACCTACTACGGAGTTGATGGTTATGAAGGGTGTGCTCTTCTCTGGCTCTCTCCCAGCTGCCATCCAGAGCTGTTCCACTATAGTGACTTCCATGGGAGAATGGACGAGACGAGGACCACAGGTTCTTGCCCTCGGATTCAGCTCTCGCTCTGATGATGGATGCACACGCCGCTGCCGTCCATCCCCAGCTCTCCCAGCTCCGTCGTCTGCTGCAACATGACTTTACCGACCAACTGACCGCCGTCCTGGCCCGATCCAGCACGTCGTCTGCCGGCGGCGCGTTCCTCCGCATCGAGGCAACTCTCTGCAGCGCTCCGGATCCCGCTGCTGGCGGCGTGTCGCAGGGTCCCACGACCCCCGAGAACCGGCTGATCTTGGTAAGCGAGGCCGGCCTCCCTGCCACCGTCGTCGTCTTCCCTTCTCAACGGCTGACTCCCGGGTGCATCATGGTCCCAGGGATACATTGATCTCAGCGATGTTCTTTGCTCGATCCCGCAGCGTCCAGGTGCCCCGGAGACGGACACGGGCACGGGCACGGCTACGGACACGGGAGACGGGAAAGATTCGGCCCAGGAGTCGAGTGAAGCTCCCGTCTCCGCCGCCGTCCCGGCAGCGAACCGCCAACCGCTCACCCCGGACTCGCTCGACGAGGAGCCCGACTCGCCGCTTATGAAGCGGCGGAAGGTCGTCGGGGGCCTCCGACTGCCGTCCCCCCATGCGTCCAGTGACGAAGGCCCCGACGGGCGCGACCAGATCGCCCCGGAACCGGCCGCGCGACAGGTGCACAGCCAGACGAGGTTCCCCCAGCGACGACCGCGTCAGGAGCCCGTCATCCCGACCCTGGAACCCACCTCGGGAGACAAGCTGATCCTGGGCATCTGGCGCCAGATCTTCTCCAACATCCGGCTTTCGAGATCCACCTCAGCATGTGCCCTCCTCCGTTGGCTTCCTTTCTTTTTTGTCTTGCACTGACTAGGTCTTTTGGAACCTGGTTTCCCTTTCGTGTGTTTCTAACACCTCGAGACAGGCACTGCAGTCGTCCATCAGCCACCGGGGCGTCGTGGACCGAGAGGTGAGGGAGCCCTCCCCCCTTTTTCTTCTTCTTCTTCCTCGTCCGCTCGAGTTTCATCCCATGGTTGGGGCCTTGGTCCAAGATACAACTTCTTGTTCAGGTAGTATTTGTGTCTGGTCCAAAGGAGGCTAACCTTCCCTCCGGCCCGTCAGGCGTTTCGAGCGATCAACGCCACGTGCCTCGAGTATTGCAACCACAGCCATTCCGCTCGAGCCGTGGAGATGATCGTCCAGGCGTACTGGGTCGAGTGCTACGAGGCGCGCATCGTGGCGTTGACCATCGAGAAGCCTCTCAAGACCTTGACCGAGATCAAGAGAGAGGCGCTGAAGGAGGCCTGTGCGACGTTTCAGTGGAAGGAAAAGGAACTGAGAAACAAGCTGTAGGTTCCTCCATATCTATTTATACATATATATATATATGTGTGTGTGTGTGTGTGTGTGTGTGAGACTGACAACGCTCTTCGTGCCCGTGCCCTTAGAGCCATATGGCGGGGCTACAAAGAGATCAAAGACGCCGGAGGCTGGGCCAGTCTGGTGTTTGCCAGCTCGGGCGTCTATCGATTCTGCAAATACCGTGTCGGATTTGACGATCACCTGATATCCCGCCTCCGTCAGCTGCGGCCCAGCTTTGAAATGGCCGCCGACACGCTCCACCCCGAGTGGCGGAAACTCCTCGACGTGGTCGGGCAGGGCTCATCGCCCGTCTACTCGGGCCATCCGCATCAGTGGGTGGCGCGGAACGGCGAGGACCCGCTGCCCTTGCATCTGACGTACCCCCACATCCCCGGCTTTACGTTTCAGTTCATCGAGGACTCTGTCGTGGACGAGGATGCGTTTCCCGGCGGAGATCCCCGCCGCATCCCGGGCATCGACCAATGCTACTGCCAGGAATGCGGACAGTTCCAGTCGGACGACGTTCAGCTGAACCGTTGTGCATGCTACCCCGCCCTGTTTGGGAGCCCGCAGTCGCCCCCGCCGGTTCAGATCTTCCAGACGACCAATGGCCGGAACAATGGCGTTGTGTCGCGAGTGGTAGGATCTCCTCTCTTGAAAAATATCGATACGTATATATATATATGTACTGACCAACCGGGATCGGGCAGGACATCGAGCGCGGCGCCGCCGTGGGCGAATTCGTCGGATTCGTCACCAACGGCATTGCGGGCCTGGACGTGATGGTCGCCGGGACCACGACGCAGCAGTACCAGATCTACCAGGGGCAGATGGGCAACTTCACGCGGTTCATCAACCATTCGTGCCGGCCCAACTGCCAGTTCCAGCGGTTCTACTGGCGGGGCGTCGAGCGCGTCATCGTCGTGTCCCGCGGCGTTGCGGCCGGCAGCGAGATCACGGTCGACTACTCCGATGCCTACTGGAAGAAGCTGGACAAGGAGTGTCTGTGCGGCGAGGCGTGTTGTCGGTATTCGTCGAGGAGCAGCAGGGGCTCTTAGCGGTGGCACCCAGCACGATAGACATACACCAGTAGTAGCAGTACATACTGCACACTATGTAGGACCACTCTTATATAGACATGGGCAGAGATACATCTTACATGCAGCTAATACACCATATCTCTTTTTGATTTCGTCCAATTGCTACATACATACGATATTCACCAAGGTGCTTTTGGCCCCTGGACACACACGGGGGGCGGGAAGGACGCAGATAAGCCTTCTTTGTCAGCAACCTTCTGCTGGCGTTTAGTCCGCACCCTTGCCCTATTTGGTCTAGAGCCTCGTCCGCCTTTCCGTTTCCAATCTAGCTTCATGTACTCGAATTCCGTGAGTGAGTTACGTGAGGTCGCGCCTCTCCACCTTCCAAGGAATTAATATCGAGTCTTGTTCAGCCAAGTTAACGTACTTCCCGGCGAACTTGATCACCCGGTGCACTGATTAGTGTTAGCTGCCCTTTGATCCCCCCCCAGAGTCCAAGTCAGCAACTCCGTGCCTCCTCGTCCGATCTGGCTTCACATCAGCCATGGGGCCGTGGGCCAAAGACCCCTGAGTGGTGAGTGCCCGAGTCTTGCGCATACCCAAGCTGTCTACTGATGACCAAACAAGCGGGGACACGATCTGAAGATACTGAGAGCGGACCCTTGGACGATCACTGTCGAAGGAGCCCGCGTCTTAGAGAGAGACATCAGACGCGTGGGCAGAGGGAATCTCCAGCTGCAGACAAAGTGTGACATGATACCCGCCATATGCCATCTGAATGAAACGCTAACTAATAGCTTCGATTGACCGCAGCAGATGATCAACCGTAGAAAGAGAGCTGCGAAGCCGATTTTCTTGACGCCCATGAGCAAACGCTACCACACTGAAAAAGGAAGGGTGTGGGACTGTCGTTGAGCAGCCAACTGCCTCCTTTGCGTACAGAAGCTGACTGTGCGGATTTACGGCCACTATCCCATTATTGATGGGGAAAAGACGTCCTGCTGCCGCCACCCTATCCATGAGTTCGGCTTCACAGCATTGGATGGTAGAGAGAGATGGACATTCTACAGATTCACCATGAGTGTCTACAATGACTGGGCGCATTCTCATTTCGAACGACTGTGCTCGGCGATCGATGACTTGCCAAAGGATATCAGCTTCTGGGAATCACCAAAACAGTGCGAGAAACCATCACAGCCCGAGGTATCTAAATCAGCTTGCCAGAAATCACCGGGCTTTCGCGGGACGTTGGAGCTGTTGACTTGCAGGGATCAAGCTTACCATCCCTATTGGAAGATGAGAGCCGGCGACTGATGCGCCGAGAAGCGACCCTCTGAGAGACAAGAGATGCAGCCCAGGAAGAGTATTCACTTTTGCCAAAGTGTACTGATACCATGGACACCTAACAGCTGAATCATGATACTTGACCTTGCTCCTGCCCCTTGAGAGAACATTTCTGTCAAGATCATTATTATACATGTGTCTCTTGATGATAAATTTATGTAAGATGCAGCAGAAGCCAGAGGAGAATTGTGATACGAAGAAACTCGTTATATCCCTGGTAGAGTAGAATCCGGAAGAGTTGATGCTCTATTAATCCTGGCAGTTCGGCGGGACTGCAAGGGGGTTTGACGGAACTCTTGAAATTTTCATTCATTCATATATGCTACTACTGTTGTGAAATGAGTCGGATGGATCTGCATCTACAGTTGAGGATTGAACGCTTGATCTATAATTACAGATTTTTGATCCTTGATTTGCTGACCAGCTTGAGTTTTTGAAAGTAATTACTACTACTCAGTAGTTTGACCTTTCAAGAAAACGGATCTTTTAGCTAACACTAGCCCATTCTATCAACTCCGTCCTATCACCTCAGATCATATCGAGGATGCACTTCTGCCATGGATGTGCGACCTCTTCCATCCGTGAGAGTCTAAAAGAAGAGAAATGGAGTGAGATCTTCGCCTTCACCACCCATCACCGACATTGGGGAATCTGACACTGGAGCGTCCCGGGATCACCAGACGAGCCTTTCGCATCAAACATTGCTGCTCCATCGCTTCCTGTATCTGATCCGGTTGAATACATCCAAGGCAACAGTTGCCATCTAGGACATGCTCACGCTCTTGTCATGCTGGTATCACCATCTCGTCTCTCTTACCTATTGCAGTTCAATTCTACTACAGTTCCCGACTCCAACAGATGATCTCCGAAACCCAGAGAAGCTTGCAACAACGCCGACTGATATACATACGTTTGTGATCTAAGCCGCGTGGACGGGAAAAAAGAAAAGTGCAGTTTGTCGACGATGGGATAAAGGGCACGAGTAACGATGTACTACACTTTCGGATTGGGGATTCTGGGTCGTCGTTTGGGCAGCGTCCACGGTTCAGGGCAGATGGTCTACAAATACATCATGAGCTGGACACTTGCGGGAAATGGCAAGAAAGCACTGTGAAGACAGACGGGGTTGACACCTACCTCACCCTCGCTATAGCCCCACAGGTACACGATCATGCCAATGATGTAATATAGGGCGGGATTTGTCCCCTGGTACAGCAAGACGGCCACGAGCGCGCTGATGGGATAGATGAGGAATCTGAGCGTCATGCTCCGGTGGACAAGGCTGCCGGCGATGGGCTTCAGCGGCCACTCCCACGCGAGGCCGATCAGCCCAAAGACGACATTGAGGATCTGGAGGACCGGGACGGGCTGGACTGCTCCGTCGAGGTTCTTTGTTAAAAAGTCCCAAAACACTTTGGGCCAGAAGAATCCGTGGACTCCCGCGCCAAGTTGGTCTGGACGTGGAGAAAAACGCAAGTCAGATCATTCCATAGCTGGCAATTGGGATGGGGGACATCTACGAGAGACGTCTTACATGCGGCGGCGGTGAGGATGATCAGTCGAGCCCAATGGTTCTTGATGAGCTTTCCCATTGCTCAAGGACAATGTCAGATGAAAAATCTGAGATGTACTGTTCAGAGGATCCTCCCCGGCTGTTCAGCTTGCACCGAGTTTTATGTGCACAGCGCTTTCGGTTGAACGGTGTACTACGCTAATTGACTTGACCCCCAGAAGGAGCAAAGAGAGAGACAATGTTGTGTCAGAAGATGTCCGCTGGTTCGGTCACAGCTCTCTTTGACCTTGGCTGCTTCGGGCACGTACTGGGAAAAGGTGAACAGACGGGAGGCCTTGGGAACTCGAGCAAGGAAGAGCTCGGTCAGATGAGCGGTTCCAGTCCTGAGAGCCAAACAGTGAGCATGTGGAGGCATTCGGAGAGCCGTCCTCCTGCATCGCGAGACAGTTCGCCTACCTGCTGATCGGACCGCCCTCAGTTGGCTCTGACTGCGGTTCTCAGAGGGAAGACAAAGCGTGCGCTTGACTCGAAATGCGGTAAAACGGCAAACCTGCAGCGCCAACAGTTCAGAGACAATGGTGGCGGCGCATTAATTGACCCGCCTTGGGCCGTAAAAGAAACAGAAACGGAAAGCGAGACGGTTATCCCAGTGACTTGACCCAGAGTAGTCGTCGTATTCTGGAGCTCAGAGTGGCATCATGTATCTGAATGCCGTACGCTGGACATCATCCGGGTCCGGCCCGGGCCCTTTTTATCACGGCTTGCGTCGCAACCAGGCATGGCATCTGGCAAGGACATCGACTTTCCCCTCATCGATCAATGAACGGGCTCCAGCCACTGATGAATGACACAGGAAGCGCTCTGGCCGGGACCGTTGGCCAGTCGTACTCGAGTGGACACCTTGAAAGACTCCAAGCTCCAGTCGGGAGCGAATGATGGCGCAGCGATGGATGTGATTCTGTGACGAGAGGGTTGGCATCAACACGCCACAGCCAATGGGGATGCTGGATGCAGGAACAGCGCCAACGGTCGCTGCTCGCCTTGCCGCCTTGTTCGCATCGGGTGAAAAGCAGAAGAAAGACAAAAAAAAAAGGCGATGTTGGACTTGCAGAGCTGCTGCGGCGCGGCAGAGATTGGGAAGCGTCGAGCAGGGAACTGAGCGTGTGAGCTGGGAATGTTTCTCGACCAACCCACGGGGGATGCGATAATAGGGTATATGGAGTACGACTACAGAATACGAGTGTTCCCATGTCCGGGGATTGAGATCTCCTGCCCCGCTTCGAGTCAGAGGGATTGCGCAAGGAGATGGACGTCGGGATGTCCGAGGCGAACGTCGCAGCGTGGGAGCGCTCCATGAAGACGGTTTACTGCTCAAGCTCGCTGGCCTTTTGCGGCGGATGATCAGCAGGGCAAAAGAATCCTCTGCTCGACTTGAAATACAGCCCAGACGCCTATTGGGCGACACTGAATGCGAATGGGCTGGGACAAGTCAGGGTTGACTCAAAAAGGGGAAAATCCAGCATGGGCGCGCTTGTTCGCTCTGTGATGAGTGCTCGGTAGCCTACTGGACGTGATCTTTGTGTCGTGATAGTGTTGGATTACAATCATGACCAATGTTGAGAGAACTTGTTGCGTAGACCCGGACAAAGTCCATTGGCATAAAAAGGCGCAGGCGGTAGGGTTCTATAAACGGAATAAGATGGATCTATCCCACGAGGAATATTCTCATGTCCGGCATCAATTCTTCCTCCGCACCTTCAACTCCCTCCACATCCCAACATGCACAATCCGCTCCTCCTCCCACGTCCCCAGGCCCTTGTCCGTGACGAATCCCAGTCGCTCATACAGCCCCTCGACCTGCGTCTGTGCATGCACCAGCACCAGTCCATCCCACCGTCCCCCAGCTTTGCCCCCCGTCGCGTCCAGATGCGCCTTGTCAATCTCCTCGGGGTGTTCCGCCGCCCATCGCAGTGCCGTCTCGACCAGCACCCGGCTGAGCCCCAGGCCGCGGTACTCGGGCAGCACTGCGACGCGCGTCAGCCGAATAAACGGCAGCGAAAGCTTCCGGTGCGTCTCTGTCGTGTCGACCCCGTCCTCGATGACGGGGCGTAGATGCTCGTGCGGCGCATGCGGCGGCGGAACCAGCCGCACCACCGCGACTGGCTTTTGTCTCTTTCGCAGGTTCGCCTCCGTGGTTTCAGCGGCCCCGTTCCCGTTGGTCGCCGTCGACGCCTCCGGGTCTGGCGGCGGTGGCATCGTGTCGTACATCACCCACTGCCAGCTCCGCGGATCGTCATCGTCGAGCTCCGCATCCGGATCGCACTTTTGCTCCTCGACAAAGACCGTGTCGCGCACGTTCATCGCGTGTGTGAAGACGAGGGGATTGCCCGCGGGGTACGGGTCGGAGGGCGTAGGGCGGGAGATGGACGGCCCCGGAGGCCCCTGGAAGACGATTGCGAAGCGTTCAAACATGTTTCGCGAGCCGCTCAAGGGGCCAGTCCCTGAGATAGCGAGAAGATGTCACGAAGGAGACGAATGTGCTGTGGGAGTTGGCGTGACGATGTCTGAATTGACGCGACAGACGTTCTCAGAGAGATGAGAGTGGAAAAAGGGAGACGGAAGAAACAGTGAGAGATGGCTTCCAACCTGCAGTATATAGCACCGTAGATATCTGTATATATCGGTTGATTGGAAATCGATCAGTGATATTGGCATAGTTATTCCGATCTATCTCCACCTTTTTTTAGGGCGCGACGACGCAAGGTGTCTCTCTTTTTACTTGCTCCCCGCAGAACTTTTCCTCCTCAGCATTTCTCTACAACCGCGCGTCGATTCAACGGCAAAAAGGCAGCATTGTGCAAGCCTCGAGCCATCACTCGGTTTGACCTCGCTTTGCGATGCTAGCACTAAAACACGGACTTGAATGTCTCTCTACTTCGACGCGGCCAGCATCCTCTCCGACACCAGCGCCGGGGGCTCGCTCAAGTCCCGCGTCTACGGCTCGAAACTCAAGTCGCCGCCCGCGCAGATCTACGCGCTCATCACAGAGGCTTCGAAATGGGATACCGTGCTCAAGGAGGTCATTGAGAACGCGGGTGTGCTGGCGCAGGAGCCAAAGGTGTCACCACTACCCCCGTCCTCACCACTGGTTTTTTTTTTGGCCTCCCACAATGCTGCTGCTTATGGACAAAACCACAGACGACTAGAACGAACCATTTCTGCGAAGCTAACTGACCAAGACTTGAATCTGTTCTCTAGCTTACTCCCCTCCTGTCGCTCCTCCTCACCTACGACCTTCTGCTCTCGAAAAAGGGCATCGCAGCGCCCGCAACCCACCCGATCCGCGTCGCCATCGAACGCCACAAAACGCGCCTCAAAGCCGAATTGACAAGATGCAGAGTACGGCGGGGATGCGCGACCCTGGAGCAATTGAAAGAGCAGCTGCAGCGGGATAGGTCGCGCGCGTTCTCGCCCCGCTGGGTGCGCATCAATAACGCGCGGACGACGCTGGACCGTGAGCTCGCGGAGACCTTTGCGAGCCATACGGCGGTCTCATCGCTGTCCGAGCTAGCCAACGGCGGGGAGAGATGCTACATGTTGGACCCGCATGTGCCGGATCTGCTGGCTCTGTATCCGAGCGTGGAACTGACGTCGTCGGAATCGTACAGGTCCGGGAGGATAATCCTGCAGGACAAGGCGTCCTGCTTCCCGGCGTACCTGTTGCTTGGGAACACACAGCGCCCATGGAAGGGGGATATCATCGATGGCTGTGCGGCGCCAGGGAACAAGACGACACATCTCGCGTCGATACTCAGCAACGGAGGGAGCTGGGGTGGGAGCGAGTGCACGATCCTCTCGTTCGATGCCTCTCTGGCCAGATCGAAGACGCTGCAAAAGATGGTCGATGTCGCGGGCCTCGGTGCACGTGTGACCGTCTTCCCGGGGCAAGACTTTCTGGCCACCGACCCGAACGACCCGCGATTCAGAAACGTGACTGCGCTCCTCCTTGATCCGAGCTGCTCGGGGAGTGGGATACGGAATCGGGAGGATATTCCGCAGCTTGCGTTGCCGAACCCCAGCCCCAAGCCGCACAAGCAGACGCAGGCCGCCGGTGGGCCGACCAGCGGCCGGACGCGGAAGCGGAAACGCAAGGACGACCGTTTCAAGAACGAGGCCAGTCCGGACTCTGCGGCCGCGGAAACAGAGACGCAAGATGCCAAGGCTGTTGACATCGAGCGGCTCACGAAGCTGTCAAACGTGCAGACCCAGATTGTCGAGCATGCGTTCAAATTTCCCGCCGCGACCCGGGTGACATACAGCACATGCTCGGTCCACGAGCACGAGAATGAGAACGTCGTGCACAGGTTGCTGACGTCTGAGGTTGCCAGGAGGCGCGGATGGAGGATCATGCGCCGCGATGAGCAGGTTGAAGGGTTGAGGGCCTGGAAGCATCGCGGGCTGAGAAGCCCGTCGTCGGCAGCCGGCGCGTGGAAACTGAGCGAGGTGGAAAGCGACGCGTGTATTCGATGCTGGCCTGATGATGACGAGGGAACTGGTGGCTTCTTCGTTGTTGGATTTGTCCGAGATGTAGATCGCGCCCGGCCAGAAGAAGAAGAAGAAGAAGAAGAGGACGATGGCGACGACGACGAGTCATGGGAAGGATTTTCGTCCGAATGAAAGCACGTTCGTATCCCGAAAATGATGTTTACACAATGTACAACAGCTACGTGCAAATGATGATTTGACAGGCATACATACCTCTACGAACGAACGAGCAGGCGCAAGATACATACCACCATCTAATAGACATATCTGAACTTTGTATTCTCTTTGTCCGTCAATCCTGCCCACGCCTCGGGATGCGCCGCCTGTCGTTCTCTCTCTGGTGCAGGTGTGCTGTCCGCCCCATCATACTGCGTGTCGCGTCTCCTGTTCTCCCACTTGTAGTAGCCGAATAGCACCACGCTCATCACCGCCGCTGCCGCCTGCGTCGCCAGCACGGCGATCTTTGCTGGACGATACTCGGGGGCGTCGCGGTCCTGGAACGTCTGGGGACCGATGATGTTTCCGACCGAGAAGGATCCCGCGACCAGCGCGCTGGCAAACGCACGCTTCGTGGATCCCGCGCAGTTGGCGGCGGTCCACTGGTATATGATGGCGAGTGGAGCGACGATGGCATTGACGAGGTACACGCCGATGAGGAGCCCGGGTTTGGCGCGGTTGGGGAGAAACGACATGAGCGCGCCGCCGACGATGCCTGGAACGCTGCACATGGCGATCCAGGCCCACCGGTTGGACGCCTTGCGGATGCCGAACCCGACCAGGAGCGTGAAGAAGATGCTTACCCCGCCCGACGGCATGTTGAGGAGGGCCGACTCCTTGGACGTGAAGCCCATGTTGCGGATCAGGGTCGCCGAGTACGTCGTGACCACGCCGCTGGAGACCGATTGCAGCATGACCATGAGCGTCAGAAGCCAGACCTGCGGGTCCAGCAGGGCCTCGATGACCTGCGCGGGCTTGAACTTGGTGTTTCTGATGCCCGTCCTGTTGACGCTGACGTGGTTGAGAAGACTGACTTTTTCTTCCTCTGTCAGGAACTTGGCCTGCATCGGCGTGTCGGGCACGAAGAGGCCCGTCGCGACACCGATGATCATCGTGACGACGCCCAGGACGATGAACATGATCCTCCAACCCGCGAGGCCGCCGCCGGTGGCGTGCTGGAAGCCAAAGGAGACGATCCCACCAAGGATCTGCCCGGTCCCGAGGCCGAGATACCAGAGGCAGAATCGGGGCGCCTGCTCGGACTTGGTGTACCACTGGCTGCTGATCAGCATGAGCGAGGGTCCGATCGTGGCCTCAAAGATGCCCAGGAAGATCCGTGCGACGAGCAGCGTCGGGTAGTCTTTGACTGCCGCCGTCGTGGCCGTGACGATGCCCCAGGTGAAGACGTTCATCCCGAGCCATTTCGCTGGCGGCACGCGCTGGAGGAGATAGGCTGCACGAGGGATCAGCAGGGCATTTCAGGATCGAAATTATGGCGAGGTCAAGATGTATGGTACCGTTTGGAATCTCTGCCACGAGATAGGCAATGAAGAAGGAAGAAGCCGCGTTGGTGAAGTCATTTCCCACCAGCTTGATATCGTCTCTGATGCCCATCACACCGGCGTACTGTCGACGAAACAGTCAGGCCACTACCATGATGGGCTGGGGGTTACTGGGGCACCTTGTTTTTTTCTCTTTCAACATACATTGAGCAAGACCTTGTCGATAAACTGCATCGTGTAGCACAGGAACATCAGAGGTATGATGTGCCAATCGACCTTGCGACGGATGATCTTGAGTTTCGACGAGTCGACATCGGCTTGACCCTCGCCCGCGTGGCTCTGGAGATACTTCCATGCATCGTCCACGGTGCGCTTCTCACGGCCATCTCTGTCGTTGACACCGGCTTGGACGGTGACGGCGGCGTTATCGCTGCGCTGGTCCATACTGCCGGATGTTCGGAGAGAAACAGAAAGGACACCAACGACCGATCAAGATTCGGACTGGCGAGGTCAAGAACAGCAGGGACGCGCGAGTTGGCTCAGTTCACGCCTGAGAAATGAATGAAATGGAAGAGTGCAAGGCCGAACGAGGAGAAGAAAAAAAAAAACCGGGGTGACTGGCAGATGGCAGATCCATTGGTTACCTATGAACACCTATCTCCGTTTCTGTGAAAGGGTGAAGAAAAAGTTTTATTTGTTCATTTGGACTGTCTCGCAGGATACATCGGTTGTCTGCAGAATATGATATCGGCTGTTACACGTCCGCCACCATGGGGAAGAGGAGGGGCGGGCTTCACAGCCATCCCTGTTCTACATCTTGAGGAGATCAACAGGCAGGCATGCCTATTTCTAAAAAGCAGTTGGCGAGTCTTGCAGACCGTGGTAGCCCTTCGAGTACGCAGGAATGTCCATACTCCTTACGCCCAAGCAACACTCCGCAGTCGAACTCGGGGAATTGTGTCCGCAAGAACTCAAACGTCGGCGGATTTTACGATCTTTCTCATCGCCTTCTTGAGCCACTTGGCAAAGATTACGAGCGACGCTCATTTCATCGTGTTGGCCCTTTCATGAGCGCAAAACCAGAACTGCATCTGAGAGGCGCGACAGCTTATGTCTGATGGAGATAACCTGGCGAATCGGGACGATCCTTCTCTGCTCGTCCTCTCACAGGTGCCCTCCAGCTGAGAGCAGCTTCTTCAGCCGATGGAAATTCACTCTCGCAACGCCGTTGGCCGGCTGCGTGATCAGGGTTGGATCGCGCGTGTCGATCAGTCCGGCCTGGCAAGGTCCACCCTTCTATCGCCCTACACGACGCGAGGAGCCAAGTTCTGTTTGCAGGGAAGGAAGAAGGGAAAGCTGTTCACAACAGACCTCCCGGCTGCCGAACCGGTGAGCCCGGACGAAAAAGATCATCAACTGTGAGACTTGGGGTCGTGCACCAGAGCCTTTGGTGCGGGAGGCCGATCCCTGATTAGCATCAGGTTGTCGACTTTTGTAGCCGGATTGATGCCCTTGTTCGTGTCGCACGATGGACTCATCACACGCCGAGATAAAACAGTTGGGCAAACTGATGACGATTTCCGCTGTAGATACTACCGTGTATTGAAAGTAACATTCGCAACATGAAGATGGGCGAGAACATGGACAAGGATATTACTATGTATGTCGACAGGATGAATGCCCTACTCTGTCGTACGGCCGTCAAAGCGTCAGCTCCCATGGCTTTTGAGCCTCAGCCATCCAGATGCTCATCGTCTGCCATCGTTTCCTCCACGATGTCTTGAGTGTCAGGCTCCCAGTGGTCGACTGGGGCTGATTGAGGATCCAGTGCTCTTCCAGGATCGACATCCATCGGAAGCCTGTCTTCTGCCGATCTGCGCTCCCATTCCTCATTTCATTTCGATCGATCGCTCCCGTTGGCGCTATTCGCGTGCGTGGCTGTCAAATCCGTCTCCAGAACGCGATCGAATCTCGTGGATGTGCCGTGAATCCATCAGGTCGTGACTCGTTGCACGCCTTTGGTCGTCCGCGAGTGGACGTTCGCCCCTGTTGATTTGAGCAGATATGCCGACGCAAGTCTCTGCCCTGGGAAGATTCTCTTTCAACTCAGTTGGCTCTCCTCGAGTTTCTCTCTGGCCAATGCACAGCCCGATGGTTGAATGGATTTTCCCTCTGGTCGTCCTGGTCGACCGAGTGGTCAACATGCAACAATCCACACACCATTGGCAGCGAGCCACAGGGTTATGGTTTGGTCTTTTTCTTTTTTTTTCCTCCTGCGCCCCGCTGTCTTGAAACGTGTGCTGTGCCTCTGCCGTCCGCATAGCATTCAAATCACACTTTTGAGAAACACTGAACTGCTGCATCTTCATCCTTTGGGAGAGGCCGGCAGGGTACATCACGGTTCCATTCTTCTCTCATCAAGTGAGCATACAACGTGTCTCTCTGGAAGTCTGCGAACAGCCACGATGGCCTTTTATCATCGCGGTATGCATCACGCTTGCGAGAGGGTGATAGAGGGGTGATGGTGGTGTCGCTGCGTATATCGCTTCATGCCAGAGAGGCAAGTCTCACGAATGAATGAGTTGAGTCGGTTATCTTATGCGATACTTTTTGAAATTGTCTGGAAGAATACGATCCTGCATTCGTCCTCAGTTAACCTGCCTGAAGGGGAAATGATGAGAACGGTGGAGGACTGGATCTCGGTCGATAAGAGTTGACATGGATTTTACAGATGCTTGGTAAATAAGCGGATTTTGTCAGGGTAAAAGTTGTATAGATATGTGCAGCGTGCTCTGTTTCATTCTAAATAATGGCATACCCGGTAACTAGTACTCTGTCATAACGTCGTCAACGTGAGAGTAGTCGCGAGTCCTGATCGAATTCCATGGCCCCCCAAACTCCTTGTTTCAAAAGTTCATGTTGATGATCCGCCTTGAAACCAGAGGACTTGCATCGTTGATTCTTGCATATTCATTGGCATCCAGGCATGCCTGTCGCGAGGCCAACACACTGGGGATCGCGCGTGCGTTAACGGCGTCCTCGTAGTCGTCAATCGCCCGTCGGATGGTCTTGAAGTTACTGACTTCGGCAGCACCGGCCTTTGGGAAATGCGGCTCCAGGTGCTTCACGAAATCGAGAACGTCGACGATGGCGTGGTTTGCACTTTCACCGCGGACTATATCGCGCGATATCAAGAAGTCGACGTATTAGATGGGTCACATGGCCCCAGGGATGGATCTCTCTCGCAGAGCAAGATTCAAAGTAGTAAGTAGGATGTATGGACACTCACACATGGTCATGGTATGGGCTGAATCCCCGATCAGTGCGATGCGGCCGGTCCCATGGCTCCCCTGCTGTGGATGCCAGTCTTCCAGGCTGAGCGGGACGATCTCGACATCGTCTGGTAGATTGTGCACCAAAGAGCGGAACGGCTCGGCCCAGTCGTCAGCGAAGCGCTTCATCAGGGCCAGCTGCTCGGGCTGGCTGGCCGGAATGTCAATGGGCGCTTCCTCGCCGAAGAACCCCGGCCGGTACGGCCAGGAAATGATGACTTGGCAGGTGTAGCCATCAGTGCTGTCGGAGAAGTTGTGCGGGAAGTCCAGAACTTTCCCGGAGTCTTAGAGAGGGGGCTTCTTTTTTTCCGTTTCTCGGGGTAGATGGGGGACCAGTACGTACAGCTGAAGAAGAGGTAGGTGTTGTCCTTGGAGTGCGTGCCCTGGAAGATATAGGGGTCAATTCTGCAAGCGGCAGCCGCCTGCTCTGCGGAATACCGCGTTGCGGCACTTAACAGTCGTACGGGAATCGGATTCATCGTGGCATTGTACAGGACTTTGCGGATCCTGGAATGTGCGCCATCGCAGGCCGCGAGCAATGTGCCTGTGCAGTTTGTCCCGTCTACAAAGTGCACGGTCACGGAGTCGTCCGATGAGTCGATGGATTCGACGGATTTGGACCACTACAACTATCCCGTAAGATTTCTGTTCATGGGACGTGAGAAGGACAAACAACATACTTGTACATCGATCCCCGTGGCGAGAATCCTCCTCAACCGATATCGGCTGACCCTGATTCTCTCGGCAGCAGGAACATCATACTTGGCCTTGCCCGTACTCAGATTAAAGAACTGATAACGGCAATTATCCCCGTTTCTCGCCGCCTTTTTGTTCACGTACGCTTCGGGGAGCTGCTGAACAATGTCTGGCGGCAGAAGTCGGCGCAGAGCAGGCAGGCTCCAGTGCAGCGTGAGCCCCCATCCACCGGGTCGTGCTTCGAGAGAAGAGTCCCGCTCAAACATCTGGAAGGGGACACCGGTCTTGCGAAGATACTGGGCGAGAAGGAGACCGCTGATACCTGGGCCAATGATGATGATTTGCCTAGGAGGAGCCATCAGAAAGAGGAAACTATGTACTGATATTACGAGTTGGTACTGTGGGTGAAAAAAAAAACTAGATCGAGATTGAAAACAAATAACGTCGTCAAGTAGTGAACTGTAAGGAAAACATTGGGTAAGCTTACTGAAGTGGATGAGAAAGATCATTCGTTTAGGCCGCAAAGTCAATCTTTGCGGGGACAGAGACAGGGCAAGAGACTGGGATGGCGTTTTTCGATGCTCGGACTTGACAGGGGCCCACCTGTTTATCCCCTTTGGTTCATTATGTCTTCTTTCCCTTTGATGTTTTCGTCATCTTCATAAATATCTTTCCAATCGATGCGGCTGTTGCACTAATAGTCTTATCCTTGCCGTTGTGAAACTGCACATGTCTGCTACTTGATGACAAGCTAGTAGCACCGGTGCCTGCTATTCGGTTCTCGCCTGATATGTGTTAATGCCCTTTCCCCCGAGCAGAATGCGTCGGTGGGAGCAAGACGGGCAGTGGACAGCCATCGGTATGGGAAACAAATGCAGCAGTCTTGCGATGTTTGCTGGAACACGATGCGACCAATGAGCGATCCATAATGGACAAAGAACTGAATTTCATTTATGAAGCAGAAGACGTGATGGAGATTGCAAACTCGAGAAAGTGATCACTCACGAACAAAGTTGAGGCGTGATGCCTACATTCGTATATAAAGCTCCTTTTCTTGTCAGATAACTAAACACCCCCTCGAAGCCTGAATTCCACCATTGGCCCATCCCTGACGCTGACAAAGTACTCCTCAGTCTGGTATTCTTCACGGCGCCGTCTTGCCGGATTGTGGTGATCTGGTCTGCCTTTGCCACTTGGCTCTCTAGCCTTTTCATCCGCCGGGAGGCGGATATCGTACATGTAGAGCAATTTGGAAGGCGCAATCTCGAGTTCCAAGCACGCGATGTCGTCCCCAATACATCCGCGTCGGCCAATGCTGAATGGACAAAAGGCCGTACGGACAAGGGCGACAGTCTCCGGTGAGCTAAGCCCGCCAGCATGATCGTCCGCAATCCATCGCTCGGGGCGATATTTGAAGGGATCCGGATAATATTCTGGATTATGGTGGATGGCGAACGGCACGGTCACGACGATGGTACCAGCCGGAATGTAATGCTCATCAATCCTAAGGCCACCCGGAAGGACCTCTCGCGGTAGGTGATGGCAGAGCCGAAGCGCCTCGTCGATGCAGGCACGAAGGTAAGCTAGCTGCTTCAAAGATTGCCCGTTGAGCTGGTCGACTGAGATGAAAGAGGAGCGGATCTCTAAAGTCAATCTGACCAACGTTGACGGGTAATGCCCAAGATTAGAAGAGCGTAGAAGACAGGACGACTCCTGTTGTTTCAGAACCCGCAAAAATAAGGAGGGCGCTGTCGGCCATGATTTCACTAGTCGTGAACCCGCTGCCGGTTTCGGGATCCTTTGCATTGATCAGATAGTGCCCTAAGTCCTTTTGTTGTTTGTGCGCCGTTTCATGCTCTGCAGCGATGCGCCTAGTCATCTGGCACCGGCGTATTCAATAAATTTCTGACCATTTCGCGGTCGGCCCATCAACCAGTCCATTAGAGATGTGCCCAAAAATGGCCGAATGAGCCCAATGTAAGGGAAGAGGCCAAACTGGAGTAGAAAAAAATCGGCTCGCATGCACAGAAGCGGAAATTATCTATCAGCATTGAACTTACAATGTATACCGACTTCAACGTGTCCAGGACTACGCCCCGAACGTATCGACGCTCATCACTCTCAATGCAGTTGAATCGCTTCCCAGAGGCAAAATCACCCATGATGTCCCAAGTGAGATGAGCACACCAGTCGTTCATGTTTCTAGCGGGCGTCAATTGGCCAAGATGCTTGCACCACAAGTTGACGTTCTCATGAAGTTCTCCGTAGAGCGCAGAGCGCTGTCCGAAAAAGCATGACTTAGAATGCTGTGCCGGAAGGCGTGCTTGTACCGGTCAATCTCGCTGTGGGTACTGTATGCTACTGAAGGAGCGACGATGGTGCGGTACCAATCAGGTTTTTGAACGTTGGCGTAAGGATCGCCATAAATTGCTTTAACGCGGCGATTGTGTTGATAGAGAGCTGGTTCGGGCCGATGCGAACGATGGGACCTCGATTGCAGTCATCATGGCACTGTACAAAACTATAGCATAGCAATTCATAGCAGATTACGCGGAGCAGGAAAACGAGATGTACCCTAAGTCTCATGCTCTTTCCAGGACTTCAGATGCCGCTCTCCACTCGCCGCCTGGAAGACAAGCGACCAGCCCCTGATCCAGCTCAGCAGAGGACCTGGGTATGGTGAGTGGATGGAAGGTCAAACGATAGACGACCACTATAACAGCCTAATTCCAAAAAGTCTGAGCATCATGTTCCACGTAGCAGGGGTGCAGGGGAGGACTTCTCTGGGCTCCGCATACGTAGGCAAAGAACGAGCCGGCAACAAGCCCAATCCCGCTCGCCTATTTTGCAGGGCAGAGTGAAAGAATGGTAGTACCGTTCTCCATTCGACTGATTCCGTGAGCTAGGTTGATGAGCTTTCAGGACAATCGTAGGAATCCGGGTAGAAAAGCCAAGGGCATACAACTCAGGTATGCATGTAGTAGCATTGGAGGTATCCCAGAACCGGCAACAGTGCCCTTTTTGTGAACACCCAGAATTCTTGTAGGTATATACTATGTAGTAGTGGCCACCCGGATCAGCCGCGGAGAGGTGTCCGTGTCAGCCCCCAGAGCATACTACCCTGCGGCATCGCCACGACTTCTGTATGGATCGTAGATACCAAAAGCTGCCCAGATCAGCCCTGAATAGCTGTTCAAATCAGCCCTAGCGTGCAATATACGGCTTTGTAGGCAAGCTGCCAGTGGTATATCGTCGTCGCTGCCCAGGTCCAGCCGCATCAGCCCCGGACGGTACTCTGGAACGCCCGGGTTAGCAGCTGGCAATACAGCTTCAGTTTAGAGAGTCCATTGGCAAAAGAATGCGCGCTTAGCGGGTCCTAGCCAGCAGTTATAGCCTCACAAGGAGGTTCCAGATCGTAGATGGACCTCAGACGCTCCATTGGAAATGCTGCTACAGACATACGACTGTAGTAGTCTGTACTATGCTGTTGGTTCATCCTGGGCGAAGAATTGCAGCTGGATCATTTCACACAGCCAGCCGACAAGCTGGCAAGTGTTCTATTCTGAGAGCAATAACCTGAAGTTAATAATAATAATGATAATCACAATAAATAGTAACGATAAAATAGTTGAACGGGGAGATCAAGCTGCGGGTCGTCCTATCTGGAGGTTGCAGCGTTTTCGACTTTTTTGGGAAATGAAAAAGTCACGGGACAGACTGACGGAACAACGTCGGTCCGAACGCTTCCTCGCATGTATTTTGAACTTGGAGAGATGTTCTTCTCCTGTACAGGGATGTACTCAACAACATAACCGTGCCAAGGTCGTAGACTCAATCGGGTAATGAGCTGCGCTCACCCTCCGAGCACTGCCATAGGCAGTGCCTCGCACCAAAACGTGGATCTTAGCAAAACGTGGATTTGGAGATGTTTTGACTGACCAACTTCAATAATCA
>FQSS02000801.1:22469-41409 GCA_900128795.2 Malbranchea cinnamomea | reverse complement strand
CAGGGAATGGTGACGGGTCAGAGATAATTGAAGAAATAGCTAGGGAAGGACCTGGAGACTTGGGATCTCCGCCTTATTTCATAGATACTCAGGGAGCGTGGCCAAATTAAGTCTTTTTAGTTGCCTAGTCTGGTATTTTTTTCATTCAAGCGTTATTTTCATTCAAGCGTGGCGCACTCACTAGGGGTTTGAGTAGTGGGTGCGCTTGGCACGAGTAAGATTCATAGCCTCACAGAAGGCAGCTACGTAGCTCCGTGGAAGGAAAGAAGACCCAGAGATGAGTAACTTTCGGTAGATGAAACTGCCTTAAGAACAGAAATTTCAAGCCTTACAGGATAGTTTTGCATTGTGTTGAAATATAGAAGGAAGAGAGGATGTGGAGAGGGTGGACGACGGTATGTCAGTGGTTGAGTGAATCAACAGCATCCAAAAGAGCTGGTCTGCCAGGAGCAGAGGAAGCCGTTTCATAGTTGGCTTCATCGTCGTCACTGTTCTCGTGTGATGGACAAGTACATCCTTCCTTTGAACTAGACAGCCTGCGAAACGTTGCGGTCACTATTTATCATGATCGAACCACGTTCTGCAGATGCTGTGGGTAGCAACTGATCATAGTATTAGATAGATCCCAAATTTCCTGTCCAATCAGGTATTGCGAGCAGCTTCGAAGAGCCCGTCGGACTTGAATCGATTTCTAGAGTACGCCGTGAGTGTGTTCACCAGCAAAGAAATGCACGCAATGATGATTGTGCGACTGCAATCCAAGTGGATGTATCGAGAGCGGGGAATCTATCGCCACTGGTCAAGAAAAACATCGCAGGTGAAGTAGTACACCCTCCAACGGTACCATTTCATGTCAGGGTTACTTCATAGTGACGAGGCTGTTGCAATTCGTTTCTTGTATTCGGAGAGATTTGTATGCGGTAGTCATTGGTACCAGGTAGCCATAGGAAGTGCGTTATAGCACGCGAGATAAGCTTCTTCCGGAATCCACTAAATCGAGGACGTTAGAGAGGAGGCAAAGGCCGTGAAAAATCGGTTAAAATGGTCTCGGAGGAGAATTGCATGCAACCCCTGCATCGAAGTATGGAAGCGGTTGAAAAATCCTCGCCGGTGAGCTTGAGCTGTCCTCATTGGGCCAGACAGAACTTGAGGGCATCACACTGCTTACCACAGCAGCTATCACAAGTGCAAAAGTGCTAGCCTTAAGAAAACTCCAAGGGTGGAAACAAAGTGATGAAACTGAAATCCAACGCCCCATGTCGTGAAAAGACCAACACTTTGGTCGGCGGTTTGCAGCGCGGAAAATACATAATCCATCCCCGCCGAACCTCCCCTTCAAACTGACGCCAAAACACTCCAGTCCATTTCTTTTGTGTCTCTCTCAGCTTCGCATTCGGCTCCCCGCGAAAGAGCCCTCCTTTTCCACTCTGTTGTGATTTTGCAATGTCTCTGCGAGTATATTTCAGAAAGACTGGGTTTTTCTGCTTAACGTTTTCGCTTTGATGCGACCCTTAGTCTATGACATCAGTGCTCAGCGATTTTGTTACCTTAGCCCGGGCCGCATGAAGTGTCTTTTGGTATAACAACGGCTTTGCAGTTCATTTGTGTTCTCTAATCTAGCGCAGCCGCTTCGACTCCTTCGCAAAAACCTACGCTGCCCTTCCCCTCCCTCTTGCGACCTTTCCTTGATTGACCCAATGCCAGACACGTCTTCAGATATTCAAGCATCCTTGCCGCCCGTCCCTTCCCCTTCAAATCCCGTTTTGATCGCGACTCAGTCACAATGGATTTTTACGGATGCGGAGCTCCATAGAACGCCGTCGGTCCTGGACGGAATGCCGATAGAGCAAGAGCACACGAGCCGGAGCAAGGGCGTCAACTTCATCACCCAGGTCGGCATCCTTTTGAAACTTCCGCAACTCACACTTTCTACCGCGAGCGTCTACCTACACCGTTTTTTCATGCGATATAGCATGGTCGATTTGCCTCAGAGACCAGGGATGCACCCATACGCCATAGCAGCAACCGCACTCTTCTTGGCGACCAAGGTGGAGGAAAATTGCCGAAAGATGAGGGAGCTTATCATCGCGTGCTGTCGAGTCGCGTTGAAGCAGCCCAATCTCGTGGTTGATGAGCAGTCCAAGGAGTTTTGGAAGTGGCGAGATACTATCTTACACAACGAGGACATCCTCCTGGAAGCGCTGTGTTTCGACCTGCAGTTGGAACAGCCATATCGTCTTTTATACGATTTTCTGTGCTATTTCAAGGTTCAGGATAACAAGCGCCTAAGGAATTCGGCATGGGCGTTCGTGAACGATTCCACCTATACTGTGCTTTGCGTCCAGTTCACCGCCCGGACAATCGCCGCGGCTGCGCTCTACGCTGCCGCTAGACACTGCGACGTTGCTTTCAAGGACGATCAGTTTGACAGACCCTGGTGGGAACAAATCGACGTCGACATCAAGCAGGTCCGGCGAGCATGTAATCGGATGGCAGAGCTCTACGAACGGCACCCCTTACCTGACCGTGCTCCAAAATACGCTCCCACGCCCATTAATGGCGAAGAAGGCGAAATCATGGACAAGACTAGGCTACTTCGGAAGACAGAGGAATCTACTCCGACCAACAGGGCCACGAGTCAACCACCCAGCGAAGCCAACGGACGCAAGCGCGAACGAGACGAGGCTTCTGAGACCGACCCAAGCAAGCATCAACCAAACGGTGCTGCTGTTCCTCCTCCCGAAGCAGAACGCTCGCCTAAGCGTCAGAGACGTAATTCAGATGAACCCGACGGCAAACCGGACTTCTCAGCATCGTCATCCACACAACCTCAATCGTCTCAAATGTCTTCGAGTCTCCACACGGCAACAGATTCTTCCAACGCGGTAGCGACCCAGACAGACCATTCTGGTCCTCAAGAAAGCAAGGATGATACACAGACAAGTTGCACGCGCCCATCAGAGCCACCTTCAGGAGCTGAATCTTCTAATACCGCGAAAGAACATCCCAATTCTTCTCAACGTCCTCCCCCTCCTTCACAAACAGAGTCAAAGGACAACAGCGAAAGCGACAGTAAGCCTCGCGGTAGTCCCCGAAAGTCTCGCATCCCAGCAGCCGCGCAGTCCGCACAGAAAACCGCGCAGCGCTTTCCACACCGCCGAGACAACCCCGAACACAATAATGGCGACGACAAGAGACCACCCGAAAATAACCCTTAGCATCCCACTTGGCGTATTACATAACACACTTTTTGCTTGATACTTGGGCTTCATAGATACCACATATGGATGAAAAAGAAATGAAGTGATGAGATATTAAAAGCAACACGCTCATCTTGAGAGTTAGATATGTTACATTTGATCAAGTTATGTACAAAAGAAAAGGCATTAAAATATGATAATATGGAGTAACAGACTGCCGATTGCATTCTGGTCTAAGGCGAGTCTGCTCAAGCCTACCCAACCAGCCTTTTGTAGTGAGAAAACAGACCCACGCCGACCCGACCAAACATAACTTTCCCCCCCCGGTTCCGAATCCAGATCTAAACGTACAAGTGTTTCCAGTGAAAAGATGACAGAAAAAAAACCGCGTACAATGAAAGGACATAGAGCTTTGTCAGAACTGTTGTCATCAAGAGGAGAGAGGTTTCTTTGGAAAAAAAAAATGTGGAGAGAGCATGTCCTTGAGACAGCAATTTTAAAAGACTCAACGGAGAGTGGAATGAAAATGGGCAGTCGCTGCCAGTGAAGTCTTTTCTGTTTGCAAGCAGGTGCCACAAGTCTCTGACACAAGATCGTAAATCGCGATGAAAATTGACCCATGACACACCCGTAAGCGCCTAACTTGTTGCTGAAATTGCAGGAAATTGGAGATTAAAGGAAGTATGAGGCAAATAAAAAACATGGCCGAAAGAGAAGGAAATAGTAAAGGAAGATCGAGAATAAGTGTGGTTTAAATGTCCGCAAATATGGCGTCCAGCTCGTGGATGTCGACTGTCTCGGGGCTTTGGAGATCGCTCCAAGAATCCAGAACATGGCCCATAGCATTTACGCCAGTTACTGGCTTTCCCTTGGGCATGGCGTCAGTCATGTCGACGTCACGAGGCGACAAAACCCCTGAGCCTGCATAAACGGCCCCTTGCAGCTTAGACTCAAAAACCCGGACAACCGACTTTGGGCCATCCGAACCAATCTGTATGCTAGCTGCAGCAACACTAACATCGGTCGACCCTTTCAGCACAGACGTAGCATCTTTCCGGGGCTCATCGTTCATGTCCAAGGAGAGTTCAAGTTCGTTGTCGGAAGCTACACTGGTAGCTGATGAAAGAGAGACATCCGACGACGCCGACGGGGAATGAGAAGTGGCAAAGAAGTCACCTTCACCACCCGTTGCGAGCTGCTGTCCATGCCCATGGCTGGGGATAAAGTGCGACGTAAGATAGTCGTATTCCCGGTCTTGAGTTTGGGACTGAACATAGTCCCCCTCAGTGTCCATCGTCGAGTGGTTTAGCTGGGAAGGTTCGCCATCATTTACTGTACCAAGATTCCCTTTCCCTCGTCCCGCAATGTCCTCCGCAGAGGCGCGCTCCCGAACCGAACTCGCTGTCTGGGTGAACTCCTTCTCATCACCTTCGAGCGGAGGGGATACTGAGCGGTGATTGTGCGATAAGCTATGGTTGTGTCCCTGGAGAGATCGCGCGGGAAAACTGCCCGGCTGGGAAGGTGGAGCCCCTGGAGCATTTCCGTCCAAATCATCGCCCATCATTTCATCGTCGAATTCTGGGTTGGATAGATCAACTTCGGGACTAGGGCTTAGCCGCGCACGTTCGCGTTCAAGCTCATCATCGGCCGCATCCGAGTCATTGCTCGCGACGGACGCGCTTGGCGTGATCGGCTTGCCCTCGACCGTGGGTGCTATGATGTCGTCTGAACCCTGAGGTAAGGGCTGATGCGGTGAATTTGTCAAATAGAAAAACACCTTACGTGGATGGACCGGTATCAGCTCCTTTGCGATCGGGCAAGGCGCAAGCGCCGTCCACGGTCGTTTGAGATAGAGGCTAAGCCGGGAGGAAATGAGTGCGGCCGCATTGGCGGAGCTGCGTAGGAGAGCATGATTAGCACTCGAGGCGACTTTCTTTTCGACATTGTCCAACTGCCATGAATACAGATAAGGGGGGTTGAAGACGGGACGGGGACAGAAGAGGGAGAGTTTCAAGTGTCGCGTACTTTGCTATAGACTCGTTTGTTTTGGCCAGGACAGTGGCAAGCTCTTTGATGAGATGAGGACGATTCCCAGTTTTCTCGAGCTGTTCAATGACGGCGACAACGATATCATCGTTTATACCCTCCGTATCGATTTTGGTGGTAACTGTCGCGGAATCAGGGGGAGAGGGGGGTGGTGTCTGCTCCAACGCGCTCGACGGATTGCGAGCCTTCAGCACGTTGGAATTTCCTTCTTCCTCGGATGACTGGTCGGATGTGTCATGCGATCTCTTGACCTTCTTCGAGGGTGGCAGCTGTGCGTCTGGTGTGGAATGCGCTTTCGGAATTGACGGAGAGCGGTTGGAACGGGAGGTATTTGGAAGATGAATGCCCAGCGACGGTAAGGAGAGGGACTTTCGACGAGTATTGTACGGCATAGTCGGGCTGCTAAGTTGGGAGGACTGGGATGCGAGGAGTTGGAGGGAAAGGGAAAGGGGATCGGATGAGGGAAGAGCGGAAGAAAGGGAGGTGAGGGTGGCTCCCAGTGTTCGAGGGAAGAGGTAAGGATAAGGGAACTTGGGGAGGCGTGGAACGCGACAGCGGAACAACAAAGACGGAAAAAAGCAGACGAGTTGAAGCAAGGGCCCGTTTGTTGGTTTGGCTGTGGGTTTCAGCTAGGCAGTCTGCGGCGTTTCGCGCGTCTTTGATTGGACGATGCACGGCTGTGGATCGAGAAAAAATTGGGGTGGAGTTGAAAGCTACAAAGATACGCCGGTCGTTACGGAGATGGAAATGTTTGGTACAAGCCTGGTACAAAGGACGCAAAATGGTGAGGAAACTCGGTAATCCGCGATGGTGATCCCAGTCAATGCATGAGAGGAGGGTCTGTGGCTTCTGTCCCAAGAATAATAATCATTATCCACCGCACATACGTGAGATGCGTCAGATTCCAAGTCTGTACCAGGTCGTGGTCCTGGGGGGGTGAGTGGCTCTGGGGCGTGGTCAGTTTCCAGTTTTAAGGAGAGGCAAGGTTTGGATCCGCAAGAACATCATCTCTCCATATCTCTCATGCGGCGACTCTGGCCTTTGCTGCAGCAGAGGAATCAAACATTGAATAATCAGCATAACTTGTATCAAATGGGTCGTTTGACCAATGACCGTGAAGTAAATAGAACAAAGGAAACTGATAAAACTGATGAAAGCAGACATGTAATGTGTAATAACTTGTTATCAATCATTAATTGAGAGATTTGTGAATTTTTGTGTTTGATGCACTTGATCTGGATGTTGCCGGGCAAAAATGATTTGTCATTGTACAAGGCAGCAAGGAACACTCACCTCTTCAATTTTGGCCCCGTTGAGAGGGGAGGGAGAGATTGAACATGCCCCGGTGCCGCTTCCCGTTGAACATGCGTGTTCCACTGCGAGCAGCCTTTTTGACGACCAAGGAACTCAAAGGCTTAACCGCCAAGGAGTTTTGACCCAGCGCCACGCAAAGATCGAGGTTGAAAGAAGCTGAAGGGAGAGTTTGCAGGTCGCAAAAGGATCAGGAGGCGTTGGATGTGATTGGTGACGAGCCCTGTGCTTTGTGGACGAAACGGGCAAATGGAGCCTTGGGGGAGGGGCGGGGCGCCAAGGCTGGACTGAACTTGATTCTCGTGTAAGTCAACGATTTTTGTGGATTTTTGAGAGGCAAAGGTTATTTTTCTAGCTGTTTCCGAGTGGTTCACGATGATTGCTCTGGCGGGTCAACGCGATTTCGTGTGCTAATCCCTTGTCTCCGCTCGTTAGCAGTCTTTTCGCCTGTCCCCTGTCGCCATGATCGTTTTGCCAAAAAGAAAGTAACGGCCAATCGAATGCGCTTGAGGTCCCTTTGGACTTGCAAAATTTGATGTATCACCACATGGGCGGCGCAAGATTAGGCGTTATCCGGTCTCTGGGGAAACGCAAGAAAAAAAGAGAAGTGCACTGGCAGGCTGGCATGCTTCTCCGTCCTCAGGAGCCGAACTTACTTTGTCCACTACCTAGGTCCTCAAGAAACCTCGACGATCAGAGTCTCACCGACGCTGATCTCAGGTGAATCTGTGAGCTTCCAGCAAGTTCCAGGTTTTGGTCCTTTTGTCCTCACTAGCGGTGGGGAGTCTGTATTAACTGACGGTTCAAGAAAACTAAATAATAGTGGTAAGGATCGTTGGATGCGCTGCTGGTACAAGTTAGCTCTGCTGCACTCGGGGTGAATTTCCAGAGTGGGGGAAGGATGGAGGTTGATGAGAGGAAGGACGGGTCGTTGCGGTCAAAGTCACTTGGCGTATCTCCCCCTTGGGCAAAGGAAGGCGGTCAATGGCTGCGAAATTCTGAAGACCATCGTACAAGTACTCGTCGACTGTCTGACAATACGAGCCATCCCTTGAGTCCCTGACCACGACATCTGTCAGGTCAAAACTCGTCCATCAACTTCTTCAAACTTGCTTCACTGCGGAAAAGCTCGAGTCGCCGTCGGTCGCGTTGCACCTTGTCCTCTGCATGGAGCACCCGACGCACACAAGGCACCACCGGTGGTAACAGTACTACCCCGAAGTTGCTGCCCCTCGGCCAGTCTCCCTTGGTGCTACAGTGAATCAGTGATATCACTCCCAACCCCCCAGTCGTAACCTTTTTAGGGCTGACAGACGCGCCCTCGATTTCCCTGCATAGTCAGGAAAACGCGGGCCGGTAAATTTTGTCACACGACGGGGTGTATGGTTGGGAACCAACTCAAGACCTGTTGCACGAGGTGCTGTATCCTCCGACGACGGCAACTACTACTGCTACTACGACTACTGGGCATTAAATTTCCATGTGAATATCCAGCGAACACACCCAGGAATCACAGTGAAGCAGGCAATGCGTGAAGTATCATTGGGCTTCTTTGCATGTGGAGATCCAACTTCCCTGTGGCCTGTTTGTCTTAGTGGCTTTGTCGGTTGATGCAGGACTGATCAATCAATCAACCAACCCACAACCCAAGATGCATGAAATCCTGTACAGCCACCCAGTTGTTTAGGAGAGCACAGGCAGCACTCATTCAGTGTGCAAGGATACAATGGGTGGAGGAGAGAAGTGAGAACCAACAACAGGTAAGTATCAGAACTCCAAAGGGGGTTGGACACACGAGTCATGCATGGAATATTCCCAAATATCCACTCAAGTGTCTTGATATTGGTACATAACAATCGCACAACCGATAATCACCGTGCAAACTCGAGTACGAATCCCTCTATACGTATTATACATGGTGTATATGACAAAGAAAATGTGCCGGCTTCTGTCAATGTTGTGTAATAGCGTCATCATTCACGTACTCTTCGGGCTGGTCCAGGTAATCCAAGACCCACGTTTGACATCACCGTCGCTTGTGCTTCGAGCTTGCTCAGCAGGCTCTTCTGCTGCCGACTGTTGGACTGTTCGGGGTCGTAAAACAAATTGCCATGTGGTACCCAAGTGCCATCTTTCAGATTCCACGACCTCCAGCCCGCTTTGTCGGACAATCTCCCCAATGTCTCGATTCCACCAGCATCCATGTTTATCCGCATGGGCTGGCGCAAGATTGTCCAAGATATGATTCAGCCACGAATAATGGGAGCGACCATGCTCGAGGAGGAGAATCTGCCCTCGTTCCGGCTCCGTGATTTGACCGAGGTGCTTTAGGAGTGATACGGGGTCGGGATGTGAACAGACGCCCATGGTCTGGATGACTGTATCGAATTTCCGCAGCTTAACTTCCGCCGCTCCCTCTTCCCCTGCGCTGGAGCTCAACGTGGGAATCCCTTCGACTGTCCCAGCATCTTGCGCCCGGAAAGCGGCCAGTTTGAAATTTGGATGTAGCTTTTGAAATTTCAACTTCGCAATCTCTACCATCTCGCTGCTCTGGTCCACGAACGTGACTGTTCTGCATCCTTGAATTTCAGCCCTTCCCTGCTTATTCATCCCTCTCCTCTCTCCAAGTATATAGTACTCCATATTCCGCCCAGTCCCGCAACTAACCTCCAATACATTCCCTTTCGCTCTTTGTACCAGCTCTTTTCGCCGCTTACCCAGTCTCATCATCTTCTCGGCCAAGTCAACTTCGGCATCGTAGTTCTTTGCGGTTTTGTTATAGCGATCCGATACATCATGGGGAACATTGAGCGTCTTTGAGGCTTCGACACTTTTCTTGTAGTTCACGTAGAGGTAGCTTCCGTATGCTGAGAGAGCGAACACAAAGAAGGCCGACAATGTAATTGCCCTGGTTGGGACTGACTGGTTGGGAGGAGGGCGTGGAGTCTCGTTCACAGGAGACTCGCGCGGAGAAGGATCTGGCTGCAGAGGCTTTTGTGTTGATGACCTGGGCTTCGTCGGCCTGCCTTCATTTTAAGCTTGCGGCACCTGTAAGCATTGATTCTCACCTTGTGCTTGCCGTCGGGCAGAGGGGCAACGGACCTTGACAATGAACTCGCATACAACGGTCTCAATGGACACACCGCGACACTTCCAGCCTGCTTCACACCGACGAGTCTAGACGCCGCTCGCCCGGGTTTTAGCGGTGGCATGACTCCGCAATCGATGGTACCGAGAAAACCAAATTGGACTGTCTGAACAGTGGGCTTGCGATTTCAACTCGTCTGTGAACGCCCGGTAGCTCACCCCTTGGTGCTGAAGATCAAAGACAGCAGTAGGTAGTGTATGTTAGGCCATCGATCGCAGAGCAGTTACCCTTGATTCCGAAGAGCTCACAAGAAACGTTGTTGTCCAAAGAGGAGAGTTGTTGGTTAGTTAGTGGTTGTGACTGTGCACTGTGGAGTGACCGCATGACATTTTTCTCCAGGCTGGGCGAACAATTTTCTCCGGAGCTCGGCAGCAACGTCACTTGCCCCATCGAACAGGACTAAGAATCGCAGTACCGTTCGGGGAATTGGAACAAAGCTCCAAGGCAGTTCAACGTGCGCCGGACTTTCCGCAAATCAAGCAATCACTGTTGACCATGCTTCTTCACGGTTCGTGTCATTATTCCGACCGTCACAGTACACTAGACGACTGATTCCGGCAATATGCGACGACAAACTGGGGAACCCGAGCACATCCCCACTTTCTCATGGACGAAGCCGATGTCGCTGTCACCAGAACCCAAGAGCGTTGACCGCCTGGGGTCTCATATCAGGGCTCTTCTTTTCGTTCGTGTTGGGTCCGTGAGGCCGTAGAACAGAAGCAATCCGTACCCTATATCTTCGTCTGAGAATGGCGAGCAATCAGCAACCTAATGCGGCAGCGACTCTGCCGCATTCGATCTTGATCGTAGGAGGTGGAGTGTTTGGACGTACGCCAAAACCTCATCAGATATTCAAATGCTGCAAAGTATTACTAGCTAATGACCATGGCTCACAGTTTCTACCGCCCTTGCCCTGACACGCCGCCATTCAGGCCGGATTATCCTTGTCGAGTCCTCCCCTACAATTCCCAACCCGCACGGCTCCTCCGTGGACGCATCCCGTATTGTCCGCGCAGACTATGCCAACCAAGCTTATGCAGCTCTCGCAAACGATGCTATTAAGCAATGGCGGACGACTGAATGGGGCCGAGAAGGCCGATACACTCAGAATGGGCTCCTCATGGTCGCATCGGCTGATAATGCGGCTTACATGAAACAGAGCTATCTCAACGTCAAGAAGATTGAAGGAGATGCAGTCCAAGAACTCCCTACAAAGGCTGATGTGCAGCGAATTATTCCCGAGTACGGACTCGAAGCAGATGTGGCAGGGGGATACATCAACTGGGGGTCCGGATGGGGCGATGCAGAGGCCTCGGTGAAGTTCGCAAAGAAGAAGCTGGATGAGACAGGCAAGGTTGAATTCCGCACAGGCGACGTCAAGAGACTTATTTCTGTCCCGGAAAGGAACTCTCAGCGTCGGAAGATTACCGGCGTTGAGCTATTGGATGGCAGCACAGTAACGGCAGATCTGGTCATCCTTGCGACTGGCGCCTGGACAGGCCGTCTGGTGGACCTTCGGGGACGAGCAAGTGCCACGGGTCAGGTTTTAGCCTACATCAGCATCACTGACGAAGAGCAAGAAAAGCTAAAAGATATGCCCACCGTCCTCAACTTTTCCTCTGGGATGTTCATCATCCCTCCTCGGAACAACCTGCTCAAAATCGCAAGACACGCATACGGCTACCGGAACCCGATACAAGTTCCAAACCCAGTCCCAGAGCAGGGCGGACCACGGACCATCGAGGTCAGTATACCCGAGAACGGAGTCCCAATTCCACCAGAGGGCGAACGAGCCTGCAGAAAGGCCTTGCGTGAAATGCTGCCCGCCTTTGCCGATCGGCCGTTCGTCAAAACCCGCGTTTGCTGGTACACAGATACGTAAGTACCCCATACACAGGTCTTCGCAGTTGCCCAAATTACCGATTTTCTCTTTGTCACTTATTTACCCCGTAAAATAATAGACCCAAGGGTGACTTCATCGTAAGCTACCATCCCTCCTACACTGGCCTCTTCCTCGCCACGGGCGGTAGCGGACACGCCTACAAATTCTTCCCCGTGATTGGTGACAAAGTTGTCGATGCGCTTGAGGGCCGTCTTGATCCCGAACTACAAAAACTCTGGGCCTGGCCCGAGACACCTGTCGCCTCGCCCGACGGAGCTGTGTACACCGAAGATGGAAGCAGGTCAGGAGCTAAGGGAATGACTCTGCGGGAGGAGTTAGCGAAGACAGAAATCAGTAGTCCACGAAGCAGTAAACTGTAGTTTGCAATCTGTATACCAGTTTCTGAGGAGGGCAGGGGGAACCTGGGCCAGGGCTTGATAGAGTTGAAAGTCTAAATCGATGCCCAGAATGGATTTTTTCATCTCTCCGTAGAGCATGCAAAGCGTGAGTTGTATCCAGGGTACACCGAGTCTCATGAAACGAGAAACATACAGTGCAATCCCAATTGATCTTGATTTGTCAAATTATACATTTTTTTTTTACATTTTTTCTTTCATTCCAGGCGAAAATGTTGCCTGGCACTTTAACGGTAGCAAAATCAAGTATTTCTGCTTGTGCGACTATTCATTGGGTCACAAATCATTTGTGTATTGTATAGACTGCAGATTCTGAGCACAGCAAAAGATGATAGGCACGGTGAAGGGAAACCGTTCTTTATTCTTGAAAATATTTTAAGTATCTCTTCGCATGCAGCTAAGCTGTATTAAGTACATTCTTCCACTGGAATGAAGTATGCTGTGCAGCAACTCATGCACCCTGCAATCTGATAGCAAGTCCACACACATAGTGTGGAGAAGTCATTTTGAATCTCTAAGGAGCCAATGCAGGCAACACCTGCGCGGACAATCCTAGCTCCAGAAGAGCAAAGAAGGGGAAAAAGAAAAGAGCACAGAGCAGCCACCGTACATCCCCATAATCCAAGTGCGCCAGAACACCGGTCCCCCCCGCAAGCTAAAAGATCTAATGTGAGTAGGAAGGGGCAAAAGCAACACCCGAGGGAAAACCTTTTGAGTGTATAAAGAAAAAAACGGAAAACACTCGCTAGAACGCCCTGAAATGCAAAGAATTAGAAATAACCCATGGATACCGCGACGGAGAGCTACGGTTGCTAAATTTCCCAGGGAATAAGTGTTCTCTTCGTCGTGTAGTATTCCATGGGGATAACAGGGTGGTAGATTGTTAATACAAGGTATCCAGAGAAAAAAGGATGGAGAGATCCCCGTCTCGAATATGGAGCAAACGTAAGCTCTCGTGTCTATCCACTAGACCTTGCGGAAATCTTGAAAAACTAATAGTTAGTCCCAACTCAGAAGGTTATGGAGGACTATACTACGATACTCACCCGTCAGGACCGGGTAGATCATTTCGAACGCTTGGTAAATCTCCTCGCGCACTTTGGCCCCGGTCAAGACGATCTTTCCGCTAACGAAGATGAGAAGCACAATCTTTGGCTTCATCATACGGTAAATCAGGCCAGGGAAAAGCTCAGGTTCATAAGAGCTAAAGTTATGGTGACGGCTGGCAAGGCCTTCCAAGCGGATAGGAAACTTGATGTCACAAGACCCAACAATGTTCTGGATTTTGAAATCCGTGAACTTGGCATTAAATCCAAGCTTTTGGATGATACGAGCGTATTTGCGCGATGCCAACTTAGAATCATCTTCGGATTTTGCGCCGGTGACGACCATCTTTCCAGAAGCGAAAATAAGCGCCGTCGTCTTGGGCTCCCGAATACGCATGATCACGGCAGCAAAACGCTAAAACAAGAGATTTTGTTCAGTCACCCTGCCATGACGAAGTTTGCAGAGCGGACTGTAGAGCCACAAGGCAAAGGGTCAATACCTTTGGATTGTACTCCGCATTTCTCGCATGCAGAGCGATGGTCTTCAAGTCCAGGCGACAGTCCAGATTGACCGTGGCAACAATGTTTCTTGAAGTCATAAGCGCTTCAGCATCTCTGTTGCGCCACCTGTTAGGTAATGACAGGTTATACTCACTGCAAGGTTGGCACAATGCCACTCACGCCAGCCACAGTCCCAGGGGTGGCAGCAGGAGTAGCAGGAGTCGTGCCATTTCCAGACCCAGCGACACCCTGCTGACCATTCGCCTGACCGTTATCCGCTCCGCTGGTGTCTTTTTCCGAGGATGGTGGCGTCAGATCACCCGCACCACCAGGAAATGACAGAGACGCAGGAGACGTGAAGGCTTTGGCCTGCTGAGCGGTCGAGGGATGAGTGGTAAGTGACTCCATGTTCAACTCGTGACGTCGAGTGATGGAAATTTCAGAGACGTTCCTTTAAAGGTAGCAGTCTGTAGTCGGGAAAAGACAGTGTTAGTCATTGAGCTTCGTAACAAAGCAGATTGCCAGGCACAACAAGCAAGCTCGGTCACAGGGAAAGATTAAACAGTGCCTGGCAGACGAACTATGAAGCACGGACGATTTCCAAATGGTAAACACAAAAAAGCAGGACAGTTCAAAATGAGAAGGGTAGAATGACGTGCCGGGAGAAAAAAAAAGTCAGGACGGATCCAGGCCTGGGATTTATATGGGTGGTTGTGTTCTTCACTTCACCGCTCAGAGATAAGTGACAGCAACAAGAGGTAAAAAAAAATGAAGAATCTTCATACCAATTGTGGAAGATGAACAACTGAATGTCTCCCCCAACAATTCACTGCAAAAGGTCAAGGCGTGATCCAGACTCCAGTGTTCCCACCACAGCCTCAATCTCGCTGTCTGACGATCGCCGCGGATCTCGAGATCAAGGACGGACCGAGACGATTACCAGAAAGGCCCCGATGGAGCGATGCGCGGAGCGACAGAGCTGCCGCAATAGGAGGGAACGACTGAGAGGAAATGCTCGTGAACGGTGATGCCAGCAAGGAGAAAAGGAGACCGGCTGTACGACGTAACAGGCCGTTCAAACCGCGGGTACGCACAGGGCTACTGTTGAGTATGGATTAAGAGAATGACAGGGGTACTGGACAGAGACACCAGGAAGCCTAATTGATTAACATTCAAACAGCTAATCTGTCGCAAATCAGCTAGCACGGAGCCTCGCTAATGGCGCCTAGACGTCGCGACTGCTAGAGCGAGATTCGACCTGCCTGACGCGCGCGATGCTTTCCCGCACGACGTTGCGATCCTGAGGGAGGGCGGCTCTGCAGAGCGATCTCCTGGTCCTCGACCCTCTGGGAGGAATACAATTATGTCGGGAGTTGATGGATGTGGGGGTGTGGGAGAGAAATACGGCGGACTCAGAGGGCGGAAAAGTAAGCGCAGGAGCAGAATTGCGAGGTCCCAGACAGTGCCAAGACCAATACAAATGGTAAACGCTGCACAGACAGGTGGGCGATGGGCTCCTTTTATACTGCGGCCATGGGTGCGAGACAGTGGCAAGCCCCGACCCTATTGCCACTATATACACGTCCCTGGCACTGAAACATCGCTGATTGGTCACCCGTGCTGGTCTGGGCGGCGTCACCAGCGAGATTGCCAACCCACCAAATCTTTAGCCTTCTCTTGGTCGGTGGGTGCCGACCTCATCAAGCACCGCGCTGGCCAATCAAACGCGTCAGACACGGTATCAGCCCAAAACTTCTCTCGCGCCTTGGAGCCCTCCTTTTTGGTACTGGATGGCGGCTCAGACTCATATCCAGCAACCGCCTGTTCCATCCTCTTTGATGGTTATTGCCACATCCCGCTCAGACCTTCCTCATTTGCCAGGATTTATGGACAAGTTGGCGATATCTCCGGTGTCAGCAAGGTCGTTCCTTTCCTTTGTCAGACACTTCCTAGCAGCGCCTTCCGCGATGGGCTGCTGCGAAAAACGTGCGCTTTACCTGTCTCATGTACGAAGTGCCTCCCACTTACCCGCTCACCAACCTAGGTACCCCTATGTAGGAAGATAAGTCCTGCTGTAATATGCGTCGGAAAGACGTTCGCTTGCAGCGAGATTCCCCAGTGCGGCTCCCCATATATAGCAGTCGTGTTGGCTGATGCCGCCCATTCTTTGTTGCTCTGGAACCTGCATGCGCACACAACCATCCTGTGCCGTTGGACTTGAGGGAAGAAACGTAACGGAGAGAAAAAGAATTAAACAAGATAAAAGAGGGCAAAAAAAAAGGCGTTGCACAAGGTACATGATCTGTTCCAGGCGACAGAGAGAAATGTGAAGAGGCGCCAAATGGGCCTCGCTCTGACAGCATAGCAATTTACCGTGTATTGTTTGTTTCACCGTTTCTCCTCTGGTGTTCGTAGACGGAATAGGAGCACAGAACTTATTCAGCTTCAGAGCTCATTTATCAAATGTAGACCCAACTTTTGAGGTATCCCGTCTGCAAGCACGTGAACGAGAGAGTATTTGGAAGCGTTCGTTTTAGATCCGGGAGAGGGTCGTGTCATCAGTGTCGTAAGAATATGCCAGGAAGGAGTTCTCACAACACTTGAAAGACTTTATCTGCAGTCGACGCTGCCCTGCCACTCAGATGAGTCTGTATGATTTCGAAGGTCAAGGTCTTTGGGAAATTGGGAAGTTGTTTCGAGACCCGGAGTTTCGGTGATTTTTAGCGGAGACTCGGTTGTCCTCGGCCTCTCGCCGCCGAATGGAGGATGGCTTCCTCCCGGTGGCAAGCTTTTTTATGCTGACCCGCCCATAATAATTGTCGTCATGGTCTGAGCCATTCCAAAGGCTTTCAACGTCCACAATGGCTTCAAAGACTGCTCTGCTGCCTCTTGTGAGGCGGGAGGTACTCTCCTGTTCTGGAGGAGCGTGGAAAATTGGCCTTGCTGGCGTCTCCCGCGCTCGATATTCGTCGCGGGTTGTCCCGTCCAAAAAGAACTGGACAAGCAGGAGAGAGATAGTTTCCACCAACGCCGCAGTCGTGAATCAGAGGCGATCGTTTTCGACCACTCAGATCAGAAAAAAAAGAGACACGTTTGACCCTTCCCATATCGAGCGCGAGTCTGACACGGTCGATGTCTGCATCGTTGGCGGTGGTAAGTTCTTCCTCCATGTCTCTTCTATTTGTGCGTGAGTAATCTCTCTCCTGAGCTGATAAATAACGTCTTCTCCTCTCCTAGGCCCTGCTGGTCTGGCTGCGGCCATTCAGTTGAAGAAGCTCGCAAACGAAGCTGGAAACGAAGATTTCCGCGTCCTCTTGCTGGAAAAGGCGGGAGAGATTGGTGATCATATCGTCTCTGGAAATGTCATCCAGCCATCTGCCCTCAACGAATTGCTCCCCGACTGGCTGTCAGAGGATAACCCCTCAAGGTTTGAGCATGTCACCCCTGCGAAAGTGGATAAGATGCGCTTCCTCACCGAAAAGTACGCCATCCCTATCCCCCATCCACCGCAGATGAGCAACAAGGGGAATTACATCATCAGCTTGAGCCAACTGTGCAAGTGGCTTGGAGAACGGGCAGAGGAGTTGGGTGTAGAGATATATCCCGGGTTTGCGGCGTCCGAGATTCTCTACAACAATGAGGGCTCCGTCAAGGGTGTCGCTACGAATGATCTTGGCATTGGGAGGGATGGTAAGCCCAAGGATTCCTTCGAGCGGGGAATGGAATTCCATGCGCGGGTCACGTTGCTTGCAGAGGGTTGCCATGGCAGTCTGACGAAGCAAGTTATAAAGAAGTATGACCTGAGACGGGATTGCCAACCCCAGACATACGGTATTGGCATCAAGGAGGTGTGGGAGGTTCGACCCGAAAAGTTCAGGAAAGGTGAGGTCATGCACACCATGGGATATCCACTTCCCAAAGACACATACGGTGGCTCCTTTATGTATCACTTTGGAGAGAATATGGTCACGTTGGGTCTCGTCGTTGGCCTCGATTACCCAAATCCATGGCTGTCGCCGTATGGCGAATTTCAAAAACTCAAGCATCACCCCATATTTAAGGAGGTCTTGGAAGGAGGTAAATGCATTTCCTACGGCGCACGAGCTCTAACGGAGGGAGGATTCCAATCCATACCAAAGTGCGCATTCCCTGGAGGAGCGCTGATCGGTGAGAGTGCTGGTTTCATGAACGTTCCCAAAGTCAAGGGCACGCACACATCGATGCTTTCCGGCATGCTTGCCGCAAAGGCAGCGTATTCGGCTCTTACATCCGGTACGGATAGCGGAACGGTCTTCTTGTTTGACTACGAGGATGCGCTACGGAAATCTTCGATATGGAAAGAACTTAAAGAAGTGCGGAATATGCGTCCGTCTTTCTCAACCCCTCTTGGTCTCTACGGCGGTATCATGTACTCCGGCCTCGAGGCGTACATCTTCCGTGGAAAAACGCCCTGGACCTTCAAGCATCACTCTACCGATCCTGCCGCCACGAAGCTCGCATCCGAATGCAAAAAGATCGAATATCCTAAGCCCGATGGCGTTCTCAGCTTCGATATTCTGACTAGTGTTAGCCGGACTGGCACCAACCACGAGGAGGACCAGCCTGTCCACCTGCAGGTAAAAGACTGGGACAAGCATACTGATGCTTGTTGGCCTAAATACAAGGGGGTTGAGAACAGATTCTGCCCTGCTGGCGTCTACGAGTACATCGAGGACGAAACTAAGCCACATGGCGTGAGGTTTCAGATTAACGCTCAAAAGTAAGCTAGTTCCTCTTTTCCTCCCATCCTTCCATATGTCCAAATATCTGTTTGCGATACTGACGCGCGTCCAATCATAGCTGCATTCATTGCAAGACCTGCGACATCAAGGTACCGACTCAGGATATCAACTGGCAGACGCCCCAGGGTGGCGAAGGTCCCAAATACTATATGACCTAAGGAGGAGACTATTCCGTTTCTTTTCTTAATGTACATTATCCGAGAACATGTCGCCAAAACCCGGAGCGAAAGTTGCTCATCCCTTGACATTTGATGCTGCTCGAAGGCTCGAAAATGGTGTTGTGGGTCGGCCTCGCATTCTTCGGTATCTTCAACGTATACCCTAGTTTCTATATCACGGATTTCCATGATTGCCAAAATGTTCTGTAATCCATAGCCTCAAAATGATGAAGTTAGAGCGTTCTGCATTTGCGATCTCTGCAATTCTGATATGTAATGGCTGTCCTGGGAGGGGGCAAGCGAGGCACGTGAGTTTCGCCCTAACAGTGAGGCTGAACTCTCCACCCAAACAAACTCCACCATCTCTCCGGGCTGCGAAGTCCGACTCTGCCACCTCCTCGTGGTGCAGCCTGGTAACATCACCAGAAGGTGATGGCCAAGAGCAGAGCGG
>FQSS02000801.1:5388-21966 GCA_900128795.2 Malbranchea cinnamomea | reverse complement strand
TAGCTGTACGGCATCTTACCTACACCATTTGCATGTAGCTACTTGATAGGTAGTTTTACTCTACCCGCCCTATAGTCAGGATTGGCTCTTAGATCACGTGCCCTATATGGGCATGTGACATCCGGGCGTTAAATATTACTCACTCACTCACTCACTCCACCATCTCTCCTTTACTCTCAGTACATTGCACCGCATTTATTCTGTTCCTCGTGAGCCGGGCATCTTGACTGATGCTGGTCGATACTGACGCATCTATTGCCAGCTGTCGTCATTTTTTGTTGTCTCAACTATATACAAAGAGAAGAACCTGAGCAGTCCGTCCTTAAGTGGCCTCGAATCGTGCCCAGGATAGTTGGACCCAACCTCGCCAATCCCTATTTCTCCCTGGCCTTTCTTCCACCGCAATCCTAGGATAACAACCTCCCCGCTTTCCATCTACCTTTCGGTGTCAGGAGGTTTTTCGGCTGCCCACCATGAGCGAAGTGTCGTCGACGCGTCTGTATCTTGGGAATTTGCCCCGCAATGGTATGGTGGTCTCACTACATCCTTTTCATCCTGTGAATGAGATATGGAAAATACACAACTACGGCCGTCCTGTCCTACCTCTTTTTGTCATGTGCCGGAAGCCCAGGATATTCCCTCTTCAATCCTCAGGAATCGAATGTGTGGAGGCTGGATGGAGGGTCGAAAAACACACAAGCAGCACCCTTTTGAGCCAACGTTCCCTGTCAAGTCTCAATGTCTTTAACTCTTCACTTCCGCTCATGGACTCTTCTGGTTTACCTGTCCTGGATCGTTTGGGAGAGCTGACTCAAGGGCGCGCGTGCCCGGACTTGTTTATCCAGTCACCAAGCAGGAGATCGAAGACCACTTCAATACCCACGGCTCGGGAAAAATCGTAGAAATCAAGCTCATGAATGGCTTCGGCTTCATCGAATATGAGGACGCAATGGACGCGAAGGATGTTGTTCCCGGTAAGAACCATATGTCTCATGGCTACATCCTGGAAACCCTTGGGCCAAATATCAAAACTCGGTTTGGATCTGGCTGGAATGCTAACGCGACCCTTGTCTCCGACCAGCTTTCCGTACGTTCCAGCTCAGCAGTCTCTCCCTTTTCACCGTCGGAGCTTTTCCCCATTCTGACCAGATTGGCCTTTATTAGATGGCACTGAATTCAAGGGCGAGCGTCTCACCGTCCAGTTTGCCCGTGGACCGCGACACAAGGACGCCTCATATGGTCCATCGGATCGACCCTCTATCCCACGACCACGTCGTACTATATATCGCATGCAGATATCTGGACTTCCAGAAACTAGTTGGCAGGTTAGGTCATACCCATTCTGCTCTTGGATGCCCCGTGGACATGGATTCACCGCTCCTTTCCCCGTCTGTTTTGGGTCCCTGCGGCGTCGATTCAGACGACACTCTGACGGATCCACGGACTGGTTTCGTATAAGTTTTTATTTTCGCTTCCTTGCATGGGCCCAGGCACTCAGCTATCTCCTGTTGGAGTCTTTCAAAACACGGAAGTCTTCATTATTGGTCGGATTTGGTCTCGCCCAAGCATCGGCCGCAGAGTTTTCATCCCTAAATGCGGAAAGTTCCTTTGTGCATATTTGCTATTGCTATGTCGAGACGTCAATCTGTACATTTTGCCCGCTGACACTTGCCTGCTGGATTTCTAGGATCTTAAAGATTTTGCTAGACAGTCGGGACTGGATGTGGTCTACTCAGAAACTGGTCGCGAGCCCGGCAAAGGGTGAGCTTCCTTCCACAAATCGATCCCTTGCTTGGAGACAGAGCTGATACGTGCCTGTTAGTTTCGTTGAATTTGAGACACAGAACGACCTCAAGGCGGCTATCGAAAAATTGGATGGGCGTGAATTCAAGGGATCCCGTGTAACATGCACGCAGGATGTAGGATCCCTCACCAGGATTACTCCTGAGCGAATGGGACTTAATCGTTACCAGATACAACCTATCGATGACCGTCCAATTCGTGATCCATACCGCTCACGATCTCCCATCCGCCGATACCCCGGTTACGATGATTATGACAGGCGCGGGCCCCCCCCTCGAGGCTACAGCCCCCGAGGCCACTATCGTGAGCGCTCTCCTCCCCCACGTCGCGACTACTACGAGCGTGACCCTTACGGGCGCCGAACTCCTCCACCACCTCCACGGTCGCGCTATGACGATTATCCACCGCCGCGTCGTCCTTATGATGACCCGTACGATTTCCGTGGCCCTCCCCGTCACTATGACGACCCATACGCACCCCCACCAAGACCGTACGGACGACCCCCACGGAGCCCTCCACCACCGCGGGGCGATTATGGAGGCTATGATCGCCGCCCTTACTGGTAGATCTCTCTCTTCTTACTCACTTTGTTTCGTCGCATATCTTTCCTGCTTTATGACCTTGCTGGCCCGCTACTGTTAAAATCTTCCCTGCTTGCAGTGGGGATGACATAATTCCTGTTCAGTCCTGATCAGTATTCCTTAGAACGAACTCGTTGACGCCTCTTGGGACATCAGCGTGCCAATCTGGTGATGCCCATCCTTCGACACGCGCGAAGACCAACGAGACTTGCGATTCATACTGGTTAACCAGGCATAATTTGGCCACCCTACACGAGGCGTATGCCAAAAAGCTAGGTCAAATTATTTTATACTTCTGAAGCATTTGACCCATGTGGTTGTTGAGTGACGCGCTTTTCTAAGCTCCCTTCTGTGTTGCTGCAGAGAACTGCTGCTCATTGAGTTCCTGCACTTTCTGTATCGGATGCCTCTGCTTCTCATGTGGTTCTATTTTTCTCTTCGTGGTTCTTGCCTTTTTCCACAAGTGATTCCCCTGCAAATACGTCGCTGGGATGAGGAATGAATGATTTAGCTATGTGAGATCCTTGTTGGTTGCAAAATGTTGCTCTTTTTCAGTGATTTGTTGTTAACTAGAATGATGTTATCTTTAATTTTAAAATGGTCATTCAATTATGAGATTACTATGAATCAATCAATTGCTGCAGAAACCTATTAGAGCTTGTAGGTCACTGTGATGGACTGAGAACTTCCCGAACGTCATCAACTTAGCCATTGGAAAATCAATGAGCTCATTAAATGGGTGCATTGGTGATATATTAACAAGATTCAGACCGAGTCCTTGTCGAGAGTACCTTTGCCACAAACGACTAAAAAGCAATTGAGGTTTATCAGTGTAATCCACAGAAGCTCCTAGAGTACCCCACCAAAGCAGACTTTGTCGTTACTCCAGACAGCTAACAGGCTGAACAGACTGCAGTGACTACCGGAGATAGTTCAGCATAAATAGTATCTGTATATTCTTCAGGTCCCGAGAAGAGCGATGGATAACATCTACCTGCGCAACATCCGGTTGCCCCTCCCCCTCGTCATTGGTCCCGACAGCTGGCATCGAGACGACAAGCCCCAGCCTGCAATCATTTCCTTGCGCATCACGTACCCTTCTGCTCTTATTGCCAATGCCGCTGAGAGAGATACAGTCTCACAGACTCTCGACTATGGGAAGCTCTACAGAGCTGTTGAAGCGGATTTAGCGGGATGGCACCCCGCTGCCACTGAGGTGCCCGGCGTCCCTCAACCTCAGAGGACCGTGCAAAACCTCGCTGTCCGAATTGCTACAACTGGGTCCGCCTTGGTACGCAAAACGCTTCAGACGGCAAGCGTTGGGTCAGGAGATCCCGACAGTGCCCCTGGGCTGGCTTGGTGGAATCAAAACAAAGAGATAGAGATCTGGATACATCTACCCAAGGCGATTCTGCGCGCGCAGCAAGGACTGCAATACAAATATCTACTTCAGGGCGAGAACAAGGAGAGGCACGAGTTTGCAATTGAAAAAATATGTTGCTACTGCGTGTTGGGGGTCAACCCGCACGAACGCAGAGAGAAGCAATGCGTGCAGGTGGCCCTGTCCTTGTCGTACGAAAAGGATGATGATGGGTTAAAGTGTTTCCTGGACTGTTACCAGGAGCTGGGTCGAAGAGTGGCAGAGGTGCGTTGCCCTTTCCCTCCCTGATCTTAGTCAAATCTACCCAACTCCTGTCCCGTTTCCTCCTGTCTTGCCGCCATTCTTAGAATCTGGCGTTACGGTTCAAACAAGCCTCGTTCCGGGGCATCGGCCAGACGCAAGTGAAACTGACATTGGGGATGTTCTTTTTTAGGCTGTCGATTCCTCGTCCTTTGAGACGGTAGAGGCCCTGGCGACCTCCGTGGCTAAGATTACGACGCTGGAGTTTGGCATCAAGAGAGTGACGGTGCGAGTAGAGAAGCCGAGCGCGCAGCCTCATGTGGAGTATTCCGGGGTCGAAATAACAAGAACAGCGGAGTCCTTCTCCTGAATCAGTAGCCAAACTGTATACCTCCACAAAACATCGTAGTTATTCTTTTGACAACGCTAAGATAAGCATGCCAACTGTGCGAGCGATGGATGGGAACAACATCGAACGATCTGGGGCGAGCAAGCCAGATGTCACCTGCCAGGGCGGCCTGCAACCACATGTGATAGCCACATCTGGACTAGACGGGGCTCGGGAACTAAGCTGTCTGTGGATTAGCCTCTGTTCTTCCAGCCAATCATCAGCCCCCGGTGCCAATGAACAGCGTCTCAAGGTTCGCTTAGCTTGAGATAATTTTGGATTTCTTGCTCTCAAATTCGCAGACAGGTACCTCTCCAGGCTGTTTTTCTTCTCTTCCACACACGAAAAGCTGCGAAGCGACCAAAAAGATTGCGATAGATTAGAGCTTCTTTTTTTTTTCTAAGATATCATTTGGATATCAAGTATTTCGGAACCTATTGCTATTATCTATGGGCTTCCGCACTCGCAGCGCTCTTCCATTCGCTACTCGTTCTGTCCTCGCTGGCAGCCCCTTCTCGGCCTGCTCGATCTGCTCCGCTGCATTCGACGACTTCCCACTGTTTGCAAGGGTCTCAACGACAGTTGAGAAAGTGGTTTGGGTAGCGGCGATTGGTCCGTCCTGAATAAGGGCGGACGGTAATCTCAGATCTGCTCTTAGCAGATAGAAGACAGCTTTGAGAGGCTTTCTAGACTGAAGGTAAAGAGCACACCCAAGACCCGCCCGGACAGCTTATTCTTGCGCGTGCTTGAGCATCGCAAAAAACCTCATACGGATATTGACAGTTTTGCACGTCTCAGGAATCAGAAGACAAGTGACCGGTTTGGGCTGCCCTTCGAGGTATACCCCACGTTTGACTATTCCTTTGGTCAAAGTGGGAGAACGACACCTATCCAGACGATAGTTTCCCTTTATGCACCTGTAGAGCCTTTCTTGAGTCCATGAGGGATGTTCGCTTCGAGCCCCCTCTGTCACCACGACCGCGAACGAATCTCGCCTGATGCCCTGGGACATGCCGTGCCTCCAACCCGGGCTGCAGATGACCAGTTGACTGTATCGGGCGTGTTTGCTCCTCGAGCACGAGAATATGAAAAGAGACCGGGAGATACAGCCGCTGTTGCCTTGGCTGTTTGTAAGGATGATAACGCATTAAAAATTCCGTTCGTGGGGTTCCGCATGCAAACCCCTGAGTCTAGCCCGACCCGTGGCAATGGGGAAGCATTACGCGTAGGGCAAAGCCCCTCACGCCATAATAATCAATCAAGCACAGGTCGTAAGAAGAAAAAGAAGAAGCGGGACCCTGCGGATAAAGGAATGGAGACATCGCGGCCGGAGGATAACGGTGTTAGGGCTCATGTCAATGTGTCTGCAAACGCCATTTCTCCGTCGGTTACTCATTTTGCTGGAGGTAATAAGGGCCCAGTGGTTCGATCTAATGGTGGAGTCAGCGCACTGAAGCAGCAACTGGAATCCCTTAATCTGGCATCACAAGGACCCGAATCCTCGTGTCCCAGCAGTGAACTTGGTTCACAAACTCCAAGCAACGCCAGCTCTGATTCAGACAGCGACCAAACCGAGGTTCTGACTACCTACGAAGTGCCACTTGAGCATGACTTTATTAGTCCAGATGCGGAAAATAGAGAGATGGATGCGTCGCAAAGCACCGCTGGCCAACACAGGAAGGACCTACTTCATCGAAAAATGACAGCTGCTGATTTTGAGCCCATAACTTGCCTTGGAAAGGGCACTTATGGCACTGTTCTGTTGGTCCGGCACAAGCAGACGGGTATTCTGTATGCACAGAAGCAGTTCACAAAAGCCTCGCTGATCGTGCACAAGAAATTAGTTGAACAAACTAAGACGGAAAGGACTATACTTGAGAGCGTTAACCGCCATCCGTTCGTCGTCAAGCTGTTCTATGCCTTCCAGGACAATGAGAAATTGTATTTGATCCTCGAGTATGCTCAGGGCGGCGAGTTATTCACTCACCTTGCAATGGAGAGAATGTTCAGCGAGGATGTTGCCGCCTTCTATATGGCAGAGATGGTCCTTGCTCTGGAACATCTCCATCATAACGTTGGGGTTATATACCGCGACCTCAAACCTGAGAATTGCCTTTTAGATGCTGAAGGTCATCTACTCCTGACTGATTTTGGTCTCAGCAAGGTGGCCGTGGATGGTGAAGACAGATGCAATTCTTCCCTCGGAACGATCGAGTACATGGCCCCGGAGGTTGTTCAAGGGAAGCCTTATGGCAAGGCATGCGATTGGTGGTCCTTGGGGGCGCTTGGTTTCGATCTTCTCACGGGGTCCCCTCCATTCAAAGGAAACAACCACGCGAAGATAATCGAGAAGATCCTGAAGCAGAAGCTTATTCTTCCATATTTCCTAAGCCCAGACGCCAAAGATCTTCTCACCCGTCTACTTCGTAAGGATCCATCTAAACGCCTCGGGTATCACATGCCGAAAGACATGAAAATCATCAAGAGTCACCGCTTCTTTCGCAAGATTGACTGGAAGGCCCTCGAAAGACGCGAACTCGAACCACCAATCAGACCAGTAATCACTGACCCAGCGCTGGCAGAGAACTTTTCTTCTGATTTCACCTCATTGCCGCTTAGCCCTCTGGTTTCGAAGAAATCATCCTTGTTTCGAGACGAAAGGCATGATTCCAGGGGCGTGTCTTGTCATGGCCATGATGTGGCTGCTCATGATGATCCCTTTGGGGGCTTCAGCTTCGTTGCACCCAGCAGCCTGCTTGAGAGTGAGTTTTGCTGGGGAAACAGAGGTCGATGAGACCCAAATCCAATGAGCTTCCCTGCCATGTCCCGCTTTTTTTTTGATTTTTTTTTTGATTTATTTTTTCTGCTGATTTTAAGTTCCCCTCATATTTTTTTCAGACTTCATGATGTTTTGCGATTTGTTTCAATGCAAATTATGTGAGGAGGTAGAATGGGAATCCGCTTCCTTCTGCAGTAGAGGTTCTTGAGAAAAGAATGGGCGTAAGCTCTCATTATAAAGAAAGTTCTCGCATTTTGGTTTCACCGGTTTAATGCCAAGATATTGCTTTCAATTGTGATAAGAGATAATGATGACGTGCGATGAAATGTAATCGAATTCCAGCCTCCCCATAGGTGCATCGCGTCGATAAAGCTAGGGGGCAAAATGGTCCCAAATATGATGACAAACGTATACTTTTCGGTAACTATTGTACAGCTGGTAGGAAAAGCCAAGATCTCTATCAGTACATACACAAAGCCAAAAGATTCAAAGGAGAACATCAACAGCTCATGTTACAAGGGTATCTTCAGTCAAAATTCTGTCACAGAAATGCAAAGGATCTAATCAGTGAAGTTTCTGGGGTGTGGCATGAGAGTGGATTGGAAATCCTGGCTGGTTGGAATTCTCAGCCTTTATACGGGCCAGATGACCCTCCACCTCCCTGTTTATCTCGTGTTCCGTCAATCCAAACTGCTCGAACATTTTTACGCACCAGCGAAGTAATCCCAGGAGGTTATTATCCGCAGTGGTAGCAGAGAGGGAATGACCAGAGGAATCAGAACCCCACAGGGTCTTTTGTTCATCGATAGCCCGCATGGCAATGATCCTCACGGTGTCCAGATTCGGCAGCACTATCTTGCCCTCTTGGCTTTCGCCCCATGACTCCGTATTCTCTGCTTTTATAAAATCATCCCATGTTTGGAAAATGGCGTTCGGGCCGGCCCTGATTTGCTCGGCATCGCGGCTAAACGGATTGATGCACCAGAGATCCCAGAGGTGCTTTCCAGCAAGGCTGCCCTGGGTATCTACGACGGCGGAAAGGATGTGATTGAAAGCTGGCGCGTAGATCAATTCGCGTGGATTGTAGGTGTGCGCCCATTGTAACTTGGCCAAGCGACAAACCTCTGCAAGCGAACCAGGGTTGGGAAGTGAGTTCAGCACACGGTAGATTTGGTATAATTCTCGCTCCTGGTAGCTGTATGGTTCAGCAGGATTGGCCGGTCGGTTGAATCCGCCTCCAAGCAATTTAATTAGGACATCTTTTGCTCTCTCCAGATTAGCTTTGCGCTCCTTTGGACGCATAATAGAGGTTCGTGTAGACGACTGATGATCGAGTCGTATGATCATGGCTGCAACAGTAGTGATGTTTGCCGCTCCCCAGTTACAGTTGTGCTTGTTGAGCAAATAGTTGAGCAACTTGACTGCGTTGTCCCAATCCAAAGCTGATGCCATATATGTAATCATTGCCTTGAGGATTTCCCTTTGCAGCGGCACGCCTAAAGATGCGGTGATAAGCTTAAACAAATCGTTATCTTTCGTAGCTGCGGCAAAACGGATGAGAGCAGGAGCAAGCATTGCATCTGAGAACTTGTCAGTTGGAATCAGGGGCCGGTCATCACTTTTTGCTCTTAGAAGCCAGCGACCGAGTCGAAAAGATTTGGAGTCGGTTAACGCATCTAACAAACGTGACAAGGATATTGGCCAGGAGAGAAGGGTGCAAAGAAGTTCAAGATTGTCATCGTCCAACTCGTCTTTTCCGAAAATTTGCCTTCGTAGTTCCTCAGCACTCTTAACTTCATCCGCGTTGATCAGATATTTCTCATCCAAACCGAGACGCCGCATTTCCAAAATTTTTCTGAAGTCAAGCACACCAATGAGCCTTTCGAAGATATCGATCATTGCAGAAACGTTGCCCTGTGATGCATAGGCATTCAACGCATAGCTGTGGAGGCCCAACATCAGCATGGAAACGCCATGACTGTGCCCACGGAGTGCTGAGCAGTCTGCAGCTCTATTATCTGCATCCCCGTTTATCGCCTCCGGAACAAGTTCCAGAGATATCCCCAGCGAGCGTGGGTCTGCATCTGCTACAACAACTTTGGATTCAATGAGGCGCGCAAGAAAGTAACTAATATCCCCTACTCCAAGATACAAGTTGCTGGTTCTCAGGATAGATCGCACCGAGTCTATCTGTGCCAGAATTTTTGAAATTGAGCTCGGCTCTCCATCTGGGTCAAGTCCACCGTTAAGGAGACCATCAATGAGCGAAACCACAACTTCACTGGCAACAGTCCGTTCGCCCATTCCTGAAAATGGCTTTCGCGACATAAATCGCCTGTGTTCAGTTTCAATCTGTCCGCACTCAGCCCAAGAGTCGAAGTAATCGATCTTGCTCGGGTCGATCGCTCCCGTCGTCTCAAGTAAAGCGGCCCAACTCTTCAAATGCCATGCCCTGGGGCGTCGTTGCATCTGGTCCAGAATCCAGAGACCTTCCCGTAAAAAATTATTCTCGATGCAACAGCAAAGCACGAATTCGAGCCACGTTTCGGGGCCAAGTTCCCTTCTAAAAATTTTATATCGCCGCGGTGGTGGGCGTGAAGCTGCCGAGACAGAACTTGCAATATCCTCTTTGTACTTCGACTCCAGACTAGCATCAGCCAGCGTGTGCATGATTTGGGACTGTAGATACGGCATCCCAGCCCGCGATCGCGATCGGGGGGAATTCTCTGACGGCGCGCCATTGTAAACGTCGTGAGGTATGAGGTCGAGATGCTGAAGGCGACCCAAGATTTGAAAGACATGTTCCATGGCAGCTAGCGAGCGTCGTTCTGTTAAATCTGCGGCCTCGAGAATGAAGATTCCCAGACTCTGCCAAATTTCGGCCATGATCTCTCGCTCTACCTTGCGAGATGCTTCGGACACAGACTGCGACTCCACCCGGTCGAGTACGAACTGACTTTGAAGTGACGTGGGTACCTCCGGAATTTTTTTCAACTTTGTTGAGGAGATCCGGTCGAGGTATCCAATACTGTCCCAATTGCGAACCCCCAGCTGCCTCCAATTTATGTTTGAGGGCAGGCAGTTTGGTCCAGGACTCGAACTCGGGTTTCCCACATGATGAAGAAGCTCACTAATAACATAGTGAACTACATCCCACCTCCTGAGTTTGAAAGCAAAATGTGCCAAAAGGTCGATGTTGGCTGTCTTCCTAGCATGCTGCAACAGCCCTAAAAGGGACCGAAGTCGTTCACCCCTCGCATACTTGCCATCGCTACTCGTATCGTGAGCCTTCCCGCCCAGAATCTGAGGTAAATATCGCTCCAGAGACTCTATCCACACGGTAACATCATTGTTCGTCTGCGGGAAGGAACTCTGTGTTCGATTCGAGGAATTTCCATGTTTGACATCGCCGGTGCTTGTAGCGGCACTGCCAGTATGAACACAGGACACAAATTGCTGCTTAAGAGGAGTGAAGCATTTCGCAATGAGGGAGCTCCTAGACGGTCGATAACGAAGTAGCCGGCTGCCCGGAGTGATCGTGCGGCCTGCGCGCAGGCAAAAGGTCATGACACGATCAGGTGAAGATCGCGCAGGTCCGAACAAGGTGCACACCAGGCTCGGTTTGGCACGCCTGTAACATATCTAACTGAGGACAAGCTTGAAATCCGTTCCACTGGGCGATGACAGCATCACTGCCCGCTGTTCAGGAAGACAATGCGAACTTTTTTGCTTCACGTAATTTTTAGCAATAATCCCGAGCGGCAGAAAAAAAATTATGGGCTCAGCTTAGTCATCATTGCGATCAGGCTGTTGCTCCTAACATCGTGAAGAGGATAGCAATCGTAGCTCGAACTTGATATATACATCCAATTCATGTCTACTTCAAAAAACAGTCGTAATTAATTCACAAGAAAGTCATGGCGCAGTCCCATCAAAATGAGGTTGTCCTCCATAACTCCGAGCCGGTCCAACAGACTCCAACGCCCCAGAGAACCAAAAATGCGAAGGTTGCTCATCCACCATCGTAAAGACGACACAATGTAAAATGAAACCGAGAGGATGACCGGTATCTTCCATTTACCCGGCTTCTGAAGTTCCTTGGTCCAAGTCCTCTTCCTCACCTAGTTCCTTTTCAACCTCATCCACAACAAAGTTCTCGTAATCTTCCAGCCCTTTCTGGATATGCACTTTGAATCGGATGACATCATTTAAAAGACTCTCGATTCCCGTATGCAGCTCCTCGCGGATCGCGTTCGCGCGAAGCACAAGCTGCTCGTATTCAATGTTAGTGTTCATCTCCCTCTGCTCCATTAGTTGGACGCTTTCCGCTAGACTGGCACGCATCTTCGCCAGTTCTTTTTCCATTCGCTCAATCTGGGCATCCGACGCCAGCTTTTGCGTTGTCGTTATTTCTTTTAACCTTTCAAACTCCTCTTCTGCCGCTCTTCGTTTGTGCTCCAGGGCATCCACCTCGCTCCGCTTCTCATCCATCGCCTCCTTAATATTATCAAGCAAATCCCGATGGTTCATGTCGGCGTCGAGGGCCACTTTGCGGCGATCATTGATCTCCTTCCTGAGGGCCATGAAATTGCTGCGGACCATGCCACGAAGATCTAGGTTCATCAACGTGGTAGGATGGTACCCCGTGAATGCATCCGCCAACAGTCGATCACCTTCGGGAGACCCTCTGCTCATTACTTGAGAAGAGGAAAAGCTGTGTTCATTAATGTTGAGGCGAAGTTCGTAATCAATGCCCTTTGCATTGACAGCAGTCGATGGGATAAGTCCGTTTTGATATCCCAGGGAATTGTACCGCTTAACCACCTCTTCCAGGTCCTCGAGCTTCCTGTTTGCTTCTGTCTCCTTCTCCAGGATCTTGACATGGGTTTCCTCAAGTCGAATAGTAATGTCCTCCACAGCCTTCTGCAGTCGCTCCCTTTCAGTATTCATACGGTCAATGTCTTGAATGCTGATTCCCTGCTTATCAACCTCTGATTGAAGGTTAAATCGTTCTTCTTCCGCTTTCTGTAGCTCTGCTTCTGCTTTTTCTATCTCTTCTTCAAGAAACTTGATCCGGTTTTCGTACTTGTCAATCTTCGCCTGAACATTTGCATTGTAGTCCTCGAATTTTCTTTTATCTTCTTCCAGAATGCGGAAATGTTTTTCCAGCTTAGCCATGTCTGGAGCATTCTTTTCAAGTTCTTCTAATTGATCCCGCAATTCTCGATTTTCTGCCTCGAGCGCTTCCATCTCTCGTACGTATTTCTCATTGCTTTGTTCAAACTCCGCCGCCATTGTCTGGATATGAGGTATAAGCCGCCTCTCCGCAGTCTCGTCATCCTCGTCCTCACCACCCTGGAGCCAATCGTGATATGCGTTTGACAGGAACCGAAATATAATACGATCACCGGTCACATCAACGCCAGCTTCTGCACAGGCAAAATCGTACTGGTCCATGTAATACCTGTCCATCATTTGCGCCAACTGCATAATCCAATGGAGCATACCAAGGAATGTAGACCAGTTCTGGCCTCCAACGGCGGCTAGTTGGGATTTGGTAATGTTCTTTTCAAATGGGTATCGCAGTTGCCTCAGAATGGGCGGCACCTCCGCATCGATATTCTTTTGGAATTTGTATCCCGGATCTATTCTTCTATACAACCACTGGAAGATGTAATTGAAGTCCTTTTGCGTCGGCGACCTGAGCGTATTCTGGGTGAGGGAGTGCTTCATCTCTAGTTCAAAATTGTTATGTGTCAAATATTCCAATAGCTCCTGGCTTATCCGAGCTTGAAAACTGCGATCTTTGAGTGGACGAGGATCTCGAGGAACGCCCGCGGGAATCGGCCCTTGTGTGAAAAACGATTGGTGTGCTACCGGTGCAGCCATGGAGGGTCGGGACAGAACACTGCTGCTCCTCCGTTGTAATTGGGGTGGAGGGGGAGGTGGCATGGACGTCGGCACATAGCTCTGCCGTCCCGCACTGGCACTGTGGAAGATGTTACTAGAAACAGAACGTCGGACAGACGACAGGCCACCGTCAACGCCGACAGAGGATGTCCTCTGGAAGACTGGCTGCTGGGATCTGGAGCTAGTTCGCGCATGCTGAGAGGTATACGGAGGATTCTGGAGGTTCGCGACAGAGCTGGAACGTTTGAGAGCAGAGGAAGGCTGCGGGATAGAGGAATAGTTGTGGACGCTTGCGAGTGTCTGAACCGACAGTCACGTTAGCGGCCATGCCATAACGTTTGCGCAGTGTGCCAATAAATCCTTACCTCCCGAGGACGTTTGATGCTAAACAACCCCGTATCCTGCGCCATAACTACCAGCGACGACGGTCTGAGGGGCGCTCCCTGTCGAATCGCACCGTGACGTCAAAGCTAGAGGTGAAGAAACGTTTCAGTATGGAGCGCATAAGCACCTTAAACAAAACAACATAACAACGTAGAATCGCTCCCTCAAGTCTCCTGCTATGTGCTGTGTCGCAGAAAGTAGCATCTAGCCAACACCCATACCCACTCAAGCAGCCCAATTGGGACATTGGGCGTACACAAACAATGATAGGGCTTGGCACTCCATCCCTGTCGGAACTGGATGTACATTCTTCCGTCGTGGCTCATCACGGGACCCAACCGGAGATCTTGCCTCGGCTGAGTGCGCTTCTCGGGCCATCCCCAGAAGCTGACTGAGAACGACGGCCGACGCGAACACTTGAGGCAGTGGTACTGTATCTCTTCAGGGTTTCGCGGCTGTTCGTGACAACGCTCAAGGCTGCTCGTTTTATTTCTCATCTCCACAGAGATCAACCGATTTGAATTAGACTTGATTAAAGGAAAAGCGCGAGTTAGAATAATTCCACCATGCCTCGCGAGGAGCTCATCTCCTCAGCGGTACGTCTTCCCTCTCACTTCGTTCTCCCTGTATTCCTTTCTGACAATGCTCCCTCGACTCTAGGTGACGTGTACGTAGCTTGCTTGACGGGAATTGTCTCTTCAGGATACTGACCAAGTGCCTCACGTTCTCATAGTCCTCCAAGACCCCAGCGTCTCCTCCGCGCCATTGGAGAAAAAGGTCGCATTTTTACAGTCAAAAAACCTAACCCAGGAGGAGATTGACATAGCGCTTTCTCGCGCTGGTGAAAACTCATCCTCGGTCTCGACGACCAGTCAAATACCAGGATATGCACCGCAACAGCAGGCTGGAAACCGGCCTGTAGGCCCTCCCTCGTACCAGAGTTATCCTTACGGCCCAGGTGGCCAGTGGCAGGCACCTCCACCTGAGTATGGAACCTTATTTTTAGTATTTAGTTGGTTTGAGACAAATACTGATTTTTTTTTGTTCCTGCAGACTTCCCAAGCGTGACTGGCGTGATTGGTTTATCATGGCCACTGTGATGGGTGGTGTTGGCTACGGCCTCTACTGTGTCGCCAAGGTAAGTTGTTGCAGTCATTCGAGGCATAGGATGCTAAATTTTGTGTTTCAGCGCTACATTGTCCCCTTAATTGCTCCCCCGACGCCCCCTCAACTCCAACAAGATAAAGAAAACATAGATGAGCAATTTAATCGGGCTTTCGCTCTTCTAGACCAGCTTGCAGCCGATACTGCTAGTCTAAAAGCTGCCGAAGACGCGCGAACGGAGCGCCTTGACGCAGCACTTCGGGACGTGGAAGACGTGGTGGCCGAACTGAAGGCATCGAGCCGGCGTCGAGACGATGAGACCAGGCGCATTAGCGATGAAGTTAAAAGCCTGAAAGACGGCATTCCGAGGGCAATTGAAGGCGCGAAAGAAGGGAACGAGAAGAGGCTCAAGGAGCTTAGCTCTGAGTTGAAGAGCCTTAAGGTCCTTCTTGGCAATCGCCTCGGTTCTATGGCCTCCTCACCCGCTACCACCTCCGTGCCACGCCCTGCCTCCGTCGAAAATCCTTCCTCGCAACCTAATACAAACGGGGTTGCCTCTGGATCCCAGCAACCTAATTCCAGCACTGCAATCAGCTCCCCCGCCACACCAAAAGAGAGCACATCAAGCCCTTTTGCTCAACTCGGAAAGCCAGCGTCGATCCCTGCCTGGCAAATGGCGGCTGCCAACAAATCCACCTCAGCCGCCACCACATCGTCAGATAGTGCCCCCGGAAGTTCCAGCACTTCGAACGAGAACCAGCAATCCAGCGCTCCACCGAGCTAATAACCCTCGTCAATGGACCAACGATGTTTAGTTTGGATTGAGACGAAATCGTACCTGCTGCACCATTGGGACAAGCTGGTGCTTCATTAGAATATCTCCCAGTATCCAGTGGATATAGGAACAGGGTTCAAGGATTTAAGTTGGAGCGACTGCATCTCTTCAGGTTGGGCAAGAACTGTTCGGGCTTTGCCTTGTGCCTCTGACAAAATCTTTGGAATTTCTGCCATCATTCCTGCTTGGTTAAGCTTTATGGAAGCATCTCCTGATTGCGATATCATCGTTGTATTATTAACTATGGTTTGAACTGGCGTGAAATATTCATCCAGGATCAACTTAGTTTTGCTATCGCAGCTTGTCACACGCAATCACTATCCGTCGTCCTCCTCGTATTTGTCTCATCCGTGGACTCAAATACTCTCTCTACCGATAGAGAACAGATATAGGAGAACCTGTAACAGGTTCGCCAAAGTCCTCAAGTCCATAACAACCTTGCCAATTTCTCGCTCCATGCCATGCAGCACATGCTTACACAGTAAACTTCCCTAACGTAATCCACAAGCGAGCGGAATCTCCGCCAAGTCCTGGGACAACAACGCCTTCAAGCCTCAACTATGAAGAAAAACTAGTTAATTATCTTATTGATTATTTCCTACATGCCTAGAGCATGTACGAGCAGTATGTTCCAATAGTATTGCACATGCTACAGCGTGGTGCAGCACGTTTTCGTGGTTGAGTGTCGGAAGCCTCTTCCACCTCTCTTTCCTGTTCATTGATCCTTTGTACGCGATCCAAGCCTTCCTCAACCCTTAAAGCACCCTCTTGAGCTATGAATGTACGGCCTCTTTCTCGCTTCCTCTTTTGTTTTGCATTTGCAGCCCTTAGTTCCTTGATTTCCTCCTCTAGAAGTGCCATTCTATGCATGATCATCTGGTAGCCCTTGACCAACTGACGCAGGGCTTGATTAGTTGGGCTGGGTGGACTCTGCGTACGGCGCTTGATATATTTCATAACGTTCTCAGTCTGCCACTCCAGCTCACGTAAATTATGTGGAGTGGCTGTGACCCAGGAGGCCTGAGAGCTATGAGAGGTCTCTGGTGGAGTGGGGGTACTCATGGTGGTATTAAGCCGCGAGAGAACCTGATCAGGATCATATGGAACCAATCCAGCAGCTCTGAAACCACTCTTGATATTGTTCTCATTCAGAGCTTGCAAATGAACTGCAGG